>KZ063546.1:13377-50263 GCA_002091835.1 Anopheles maculatus
CGTCGTGTTGTTTCCCTCGTAAGTCGCATTCAGTTCATTCAAGTTCTCCTCCGTAAGAGAAGTATTACGCGAACGCCTACCGGGTTCGGTGCTTGTCGATTCCGCTTCCTTTAGGTTCTGTATCAATTTGTTGGGCAACGATGTTGGGGTGTCAATGGTTTCCGACATCCGGCGTCGGGTGGTGCGACCGACGATCGGCGTGGACGGACGGCCACTGTCACTTTCCTGTATCGCGTTCAGTGCAGTAACCCGCTTGGTAGTGCTATTCGTTTTCTTTGGAGTTCCGTTTACAGCTGCACCGGACGGTTTCTGTGGTGTTGCTTCCTGGTCGACCGAACGCCGACGAAGAGCACCACGGGTGACTGCAAAGACAAAGATTAGCAAACCCCCGAAAATTAGTACGGTACCGATACCGGCAGAACGAAACAAGAAAAACATGAATCCTACCTCTTGTCGGGACGTCCTCTTCTTGATTCATAATGGAATGTTAATTTTCCACAGTTAAAACACTATCGAATGATGAAACAAAGCAATGTACGGACAAATTTCAGCAATTTTATTAGGCAAAACACTCTGCAAGCCTGCTTCACTTCTATATAACACGATCCACGTTTTTCCCACGCTTGCTCTTTCACCGCTCGCGACCATTTGACAGCTGTGCGGAATTGTTGCTTTCAAATCGGTGATTACTGGAATTCGTGTAACGTTTCGTTACGATGGTAACGTTTCGATCCAAGGGCTGCCATGTTTGTAATTATTTCATTTCTTTTTTCGATTACGATCATGTTCTGCTTGTATCGCTCAAATTGAAAACGCTTTCAACCCATATTTGCACTTCAACCGAAACGTATCATCTCGTCTAAGCTTTGGTTGGTGTACTTCGACAAAATGACCAAAAGTTTCTACCAAAATAGTTTACAAGCTTGAGTATGCCCATAAAAAAACACATTAAATCGCTAAATTTGTCTTTTCAATATACAACAAGCAATGCACAGCGCCTGTTTTGTTCGTATATTGTAGAAATTTCGATTTGCATTGGCTTCACGCAACCACAAAGGAATTAACCGTAATTTTGAAATCATTCAAAATCATTTGACATTGACATTTGGCGTTTGTAACGTCGTTATGTGGCGCTAGTGTAGCGACGGCCATCGGATCAACTACGGTCGTCGGTTGCAAACGAATTTCAGCAAACGAAAAAAACGGACAAATAACAAAGATCAAACTTGGGACGCTGCTAGTTCGAGGAGGCACTGTAACGAAAGTAACGTAAAAGACGTGTTTTAACCGTTCTTTGAGCACACACGTATATTTGCTCACTTTCGTTAACTGCACGGTATTGCGCTAGTGACGGATAGCATAATTGAGCAATAGGGCATATCATTCCGATCACAACATTGTGTCGTTTACCGATAACGCCAGAGTGTGTTGCGTGGTTCGATTGTGTACAAGCAAAAGTTTATTTCCCACTTTTCTGACTACTGCCGCCAGCAATGAATCGTATGGGTAAGTGTGGCACCTTTGCCACTATGGATGGGGGGCCAATAGCTTACCAGCAGCGCTGCAAATGCCCGTATGTTTACTTTCAGATGAATCGGAATCGACGCCAAAAAAGCGTAATCCGAAGCAGCAGCAGCACGAAGCAGCCGTTGCTAAAGATGCTGTCACAAAGTCCGGTCGTAAGGTAAAGCGTCCAGCGCATCTCGACTCGCCGGAACGGGCACTGAGTGCATCACCATCTTCCGAGCCGAGAAAATCCGTCGCTGCGCGGGCACAGAAAGCCACCGAACCGGGCTACGCAGCTGCAACACCCGGCAAGCGAGCGACAACCAAGGAGCAAGCCACCTCCCCGGAAGAGGAGCGCAGTTCCCGTAAAACTATAGCTTCGATCAAAAAAACAAATTCTGGCAAATTGGATACTCCGAAGGGAAAGGCAGCTAAGGACAGCATCGTAGATGACGGCGTCGGTGTCTCGAAATCTGGACGCAAGATAAAAATCCCGGCCAAACTAGCGGAGTTTGACAGTGATGTGTTGAGCAGTCCGTCGCGTAAAAATGTTGTGCCCGAACACGATGGACCTATCGAGGACAAGCCGGCAAAAACTTCCACTCGAACTAAAACGCCGGCAAAATCGGCCTTGAAAAACATTGCTGTGAACGACGACGACGACGACGAAGAGGACAACAAAAAGGCCGCTCGGAAGACACCGGGCCGTCGTGCAAAGTCTGTGACACCTTCTGACCAGCCAGAGGAGGAAGAGACCGTTTCAACACCCAGACGAAGAGGTGTAACATCTTTGTTCGCTAAAGAAGTGGCACCTGCAGAACTGTCTCATCCAAAGACGCCGGGAAAACGGATGGAAAAATCGGACGTATTGTCGAAAACTCCCGGTCGTAGGGCAAAGTCGATGGCGCCAGCGACGAACGAAACCGAATCAAAAACTCCAAAAAAAGCAATACCAACTCCGGGCCGGCGTGCCGGAAAATCAATTGCGAACCCTAGCGAAACGTCCAATTCGTCAAACAGTGATAGTCTGGCCCCGGAGCAACAAGCTGCCCCGAAAACACCGGGACGTAGGGCTGGCAAATCAATGTTGGTGCCTGCCGCAAGTGTGGCAACGTTGGCTGTAGAAAGTCCGACAGCCCAGCGAGCCGTTGCAAAAACTCCCGGCCGTCGTCGTACGCTGAAATCCATTGCAGATGAAGATGATACAGCCGAACAGGCGTCTGATACTGTACCAGCGGAAGAACTCATGTCGCGTTCCGGAAGGAAGATAAAGCCTAAAAAAGCGTTTGATTTTGAGCAGGACGAAAAAATTGCCGAGCAACTAGTTGACGGTAGTAGGAAAAGGAAAGCGGAAAAAACAAAAGAATCCCCTGCAGAGACTGCAATGTCTCCAATGAAAAGGAAAGTCACGGCAAGTGTAGATGATGCTCAACAAACTCCGAAACTGAAGAGTCGGTTAGCTTCCCAATCGGACAACAATGTATCGGCCGATGCATCCGTTTCCCGATCGGGAAGGAAAATAAAGCCTAAAAAAATGTTTGGCTTTGAAGATGGTGAATCTTCGGCCACCGTTGTCCACATTACCGGTTCCTCTCCTTCGGTGGATGAAGAATCAGCTGCTGGCAAGTCAGCCAGAAATATTGCCGCTACAAAAGCTAAAGTTGTAAGCACACCATTGAAAGCTCAAGCTACTTCTTCAGCCGAGCCTCGTCCTGATGTAATCGATCAGGAGATGGATAGCAAGCCACAAACATTCACTACCAAGCGGGGCATCGACAACCATCGTCCATCGAAGCATCAACACTCGCGCGATGAGACGGATTGTGCTGTGGTTAGTTCGGAACCGATGATTATTCGTACGTCTATTGGATTTGGTAAACCAAAGGTGCTAAAGCCGTCACCATCAAAACAGAGAGCGGAAGGTGATGATGATTGCAGTATGGATACGGCAAACGTAACTAGCCCACCGTGCGACGATGCTCAGCTGGTAGGAAACACTCGCTCCGGTCGAAAGATAAAACCGAAAAAGTTTTTCGATATAGACACAAAACCGGCAACCGCAACTCTCGGCACCCCATCAGTTGTTTCGGTTAAAGAAATGCAAACTGTCGTACTGTCGTCACCAAAGGAGAAGGATGCCAACGAGCAAGAACCTGAAAAAACCCTTGCTACGAATTCGCTGTCGGCGGATAATACGGCGGCTGATGAAATGATGGCAACCGTTGATGAAGGAGTCGACATTCCAGAAGGGCCTGTTAAAATTTTATCGACCGAAAATGAGCCAACTGAGGGTGCCGAAGAACAAAAACCGCAAACAGAGTTTATCACTGCAAAGTCGGACAGTAACGATATGGAAATGGAACTGGACAAAGAATTACCGGCCGTAGAAAAGGACGAAGAGAAGGGAACGGTAGTTTTAAATGATGAAACCATGGCGAACGAAGAGTCTGCTGATGCTCAGCTGGTCGATGAAAAATCAGAAAAAGTGCAGGAAAAACAACAAACGGATCGAGAGAAGGAAGGAGGTTCGGACGATAAAAACCTGTTAAGTAATGTTGCTCTCCCTGGTGTCGTCAATGCTGATGGGTAAGTTTGACAGAATAATATATCTTGCTTTAAGATACTGTTTGGAATGGGTAAAAATTATAGTCTAGAAAGCTGAAAAGAATTATAAAACATGTGAGTTAAACATTTTGCCTAAATTGCACAAAATATTCCTTTTTTTCCCGACGCTAACCGGTGGTATAGTTGGTAGCAGCGTCAGTTTTCAACACAAATGAACCGATGTCAAATTTCTTGCGTACCGTCTCCCTTATACGCTGCACCGACTATCTCGTGTTGGGTTAATTTAAGTAAATGGAGCCAGAAATGGTACACATCCTTAAAATTACCAATTGTTTATCGTTACTGTACAATAGGTTTTGTTGTCTCACAGCTACTCCCTTTAACGTCTCTTCTCAATTGAATGTTTTACTACAGATCAGATTCGGTTGCCCAACCCGTTGCAGCAAATGAAACGACAGTACCAGAAGCTTTGGTTGAAAGTTGTTCTGAGAAGGATACAGAAGTGGCACATCATGGAGAAGCTGATCAGAAAGACGGTTGCAACCCCAGCGTTGAGAGCAAGGCGGTAAACGAATCTGTAGAACCGGAAACTCCAATCGACGAAAATACATTGCACGACAAAGATTTATCAGTAACGGTTGCTGTAGATGTTAGCAAACCGGAGATAGTTGCTGAAGACATCAATGCCACGACCGAAATACAGAACGATGCTGAAATACTAGAGGAAACATCTTTCGGAGACATCGAATACTTGGAAGATGAGAAGAGTAATATCGTGGAGCCAACCGGAAGCTCCAATCGACGAAAATACATTGCACGACAAAGATTTATCAGTAAAGGTTGCTGTAGATGTTAGCAAACCGGAGATAGTTGCTGAAGACATCAATGCCACGACCGAAATACAGAACGATGCTGAAATGCTAGAGGAAACATCTTTCGGAGACATCGAATACTTGGAAGATGAGAAGAGTAATATCGTGGAGCACATTCAGAAGCCTTCCGCGCTTGAAGAAGTATCGGGTTCATCTGCACCACCGGAAGCTGTTGCTGGTCGGATTACCTTGTCCCCAACTGCGGTACCTTCGATTGTGATCGTTCCAGAAACTCCGGCTCATCCTCCTCCTAACGTACTGAACGATACATTTTCGCCTGTCGCCCCCAGCCGGGCATGTTCGTCTAGTGGCATGACGGTTATCGACATTACGGCAGACACGCCTCGCCAAGTGGTAGCTGCCACGGCTCCGCGCACACCAGATTCAATGCTGCTTGCAAAGCAAGAATCGACGGACAAATGCTCGCCCGATAAGCCGCCGGAAGTGATCGAAATCATGGACAGTCCAGCGGTGGCGGCGTTTTGTAAGCAGATTGACGATGAATCAGCACGCGGTACAGACGGCGGCAGTGCCACCAGCACACCATTGGCAGTGAGGTTCGCGCTATTGCAACACAAGCAGCAATATGTAGATGTTGATGAGCAGCAGCAGCAGCAGCAGCAGCAAAACGAGGGACGTAAACGATCACTTTCGACCAGCGCAGCAGACACGACTATGAAGCGGAATGTCACGTTCCACAGTCCGGCCAACTGTACCATGCTGGTAGAGACGATCGACGAGCGATTGATGCTGAAAAGCTTGCAGGATCAACAGCAGCAGCAGCAAGACACGATGGAAAGCAGCAGCTGCTCTAGCAAGGGCATTGGAGAAAAGCTGCGCAAACCTCGGAAGCGATCGCTCTCGGAACACAAGCCATCTGAACTAAAACGCACCAACAAGGTTAGCAAGTTGCCCAACTTTAAGTCTATTCACGCGAATCACTTCAATCGCATGGAATCGCTTGCCGATTTCATGAAACGCAAGGAGTCGCGCGCCAAGCAGATCCTTTCGTCGTGCAGTCCGGCAACGAAGCTTCTCTCCAACTCCAGCCACAACGTTACGACGCATGTTGCGGAAAACCAATCCGGTGGTATGTGGTTTGCTGTTGTACTTTTCTTTTGCGCACAGACAGAGTTTTTTTAAAATGTTTTTCCACTCTCTTTTCCAGCGATTGCATCGACGGTGAAGAAAGCCCCACCGTCAACGACGAAACCATTCGTTTTCAAATCCGCTGGCGGAGGAGGAATACCGGTGCCATCGTCAGTGGTGGCTGGGCTGTTTGTGAAGCGCACCAAGGAGGCACCGACGGCAGCGAAGTCAGCCGGAGGACCGAGCGAACATCATCAGCATCAGACACTGTCCGCAACGGCAACGGCAACGGCAGCCAGCGCCGCAAAGAAACCCATCCCAAGCGATACGGAGCGAATGGCTAATCGGTTAAAGCAATTCCAGACCATTTTTAAGCCGAAACAGATCGGTACCACCGATACAGCCGGTAAGACCACCACGAATACGGCAAGCACTAGCCAAGCCGCGGTTGGTGAGCGTCCGGTGGAGCAGTTACGGTCGAAGCAGTCGAAAATTCTGAAGGGTGTGCGTACGAATCGACGCTTCGAGCTGCAGATGAAACATCGAGACAACGTACAACATCAGTGAAAAGCAAACTCATATACATTATTTTTATAGCTTTTTTGTCGTTTTTTTTTAACTACTAACCAATGTTACTGTATTAACCGTTTACTTTTCTTTTTTTTTTGTATTTTCATATTACAAGAGATGATTGGGTTCCGTTTTTCTGATCTTGTTCGTTTTATTAAAGAAAACAAAAAAAACAAACCCGTTACCTTGGATAGATTTGAAACATTAACGATTATTAATCTGATAGAAATTAAACGCATTCAAACGTAAACAATAAAGAGATAAGTAACTAATTTAAACATTGTTTTGCTTTTATTTTTATTATAATGTGAGAAATATCAACAAATTATATTCTGTTCGTAAGCTGCATTTTGAGTGATAAAAGCAGTGCGCATTGCAATCGATGATAATGTGTTGAACGAGAAGTTGTAGAACATTTGTTTTATCACACTTTATAATGCGCTAAGGATTGTAATATATAATTTATATGTTTTTATTTTTAATGTAGTATTAAATTTTTTTTTTTTATTTCTTCATTATTTGTTATATCTAGCATTGTTTGAATGTGCGATTCTTACCCAACTAGGCACAAGTTTAAAAGGCAGCAAATTTTGATCCATTTGTCTTGGTCGTGATTTAATCTTCTATTAATTGCAACGGTTTTTTATCCATTGAAGAAGGTGTGATCGTATCACAGCCCGAATCTTCTAACGAGACCGTCTCATTCGTCCGAGTCTCGGTTGTCTTCGAGTTCCTTCGACGATTTGTTTATCGTACTGATTACAAACAATTATAATAAGATTAATGTTCCGCTCCTATTTCACTTAATCCTTAGCCGTGATGTTCATCCATTGATTGGTGTTTCTCGACTTATTTTACTACTTTTTATGATCGTAAGTAAGTGTATGTTGAATACTAACACAAAAGAGCTGGTATTAAATCCCTTCCGGATCTTTATTTCAGTTACAAACGAGGAGATTGTAAGCCATAAGAAAAAGAAAAGGTTAACAATGTCTTTAGTCCATTTTTCTTGTACTTATTTTGTTTTCATTGGTGTTTCAGTTTTGTTTTTTTTTTATTATATTTTTTCTATGAAATTTATTATATATTAAAACTTTATTAAAGTTTTTATTCGACTAACTATATTTTTTTTATTTAATTTCTCTTGATTCCATTTATATGAATGCACCAGTTGAAGGAACGTAAATCCAGATCATAACCGCAATAACACTGAATTTCTCATGTGTATCCTTCGAAACTTAGTGCGTTTTCTGCGCCTTGAATGCAACCATTCCCAGGCTCTTTTGTCAAAGTAGGAAAAAAAATAAAACGATTAAATCCGAGATGGGCTTATCAGCAACAGCTTGTTCGATTATGACGAGCAAAAAGAAAACAGCAGAAGCAACACACCTCCCAGAAAGGAAACGATGTCCGGGGGGGGAAAGGGATGCAAAGTACTAAACAGTACGAGTAAGCGAGAGAGCGAGAGGGAGAGAGACCCTGGGAAGAAAGTGCTTTGCATGGGAACCAAATTTTCGGCATCACCATGGTGATGATGCGAGATGGAGGGAGAGCGTGGCAACAAGCGCGAAACAAGCAAATGAGAAAAAGGAACCAGAAGGAAATGCAGGTAATAGTAATAACAACAGTCATAAAGGAAGAGCAAAAAGAACACACCGCTTTCAACTGATCCGTGTGTTCTACGGGGGTTTGCAACAGTGGCATGGGAAGATGTGAGATGCATTCGCGCATCTCTTGCCGTATTATTGCTTGCTTTCCTTCCCGTGTTCGCCTTGCCGGTTCTGCTGCATGTGAACGCGCACATACACACACACACAAACACTCGCGCGCATACTCGTACATATTCAGCGCCTCCTTTTGCTTGACGCGTTTACGCAGTTCTCGCCGTGCAATGAACCGAATGTGCAGCAGCGAAGCGGGAGAAATAGGAAGCGGTTTTAATAGCGACATGAACCCCATGGACCCAACACCAAGGCTCGAGGGCTGTGCGAAAGGAAATGGGAAATGGTTTCACTTCCTGGGATCCTTCGCGTCTGGCCGTTAGGAGCAGTAGTGCTTTTTTTTCTTTTCTCCTTTTTTCTTGCTGGTCTCTTTGGTGCATTTATTCATATTGGTCTTTTTCCGCTGCGTTCAGCGATGCAGTTAAATGTATGCTGATGCGTGCTATGTGAAAGAAAAAGATAGGACTGAAGCGTAATCTAGACGGAAAGGAACAAAAAAAACTCGTCAATAGTGACACCGGAAGTGCAACATCCATGCTGGTAGCCGGTAAAAAATAACGTCTTCCTGACTCGTTTAGATTCTTTAGTTAAAAAAAAAACACACACACACATATTAAAGCAACAGAGATAGAGATAGCGATACGTTTGCGAGACAGAGTAACAGGTACAAAACCCAAACTGTCATAAAATGTTTGAACGGGTACAACATTCATATTTATTTTAAATGCGTTTGAAGGATTTGTTGCGATTGGAAGAGAGACAGCGTAGTTCGTTGCTGCACCATGGTGCATACATGGCTGCCCTCGGTTCGATTGCATACGTTGGCAATCGTCGTCGCGATTGCTCCTTCTCACTTACACGCCCTAACGAGCTGGCGGCAGTCATCTCGTGTGAGCCATGAGCGCGTGTACACACGGGTGAGAAAAATCGTTCGCATCACTAGTGAGTGAGTGAACCGGCGGCAGCAATCCAAAACCGTGGGAGAAACATTCTCATCTCACTCTGCCATGTGCTTCTCATCGTTCGTTCGCCATGAGTGAGAGCGAGACAAACGCTCGAAAGTCGATCGAGAGCAGAAATGTGTAGTGGTAGTGCAATCCGCGCGTCGAGATGGATGCGTGTGAAGCTATGAGAGGGAAATATATTTTTTTAAATCAAAACTGTACGCTTTTGATATTTTCCAAATTTCCAGGGATGTTTGCATTGTTTGAAAACCAATAGAAAAGAGAAAGGAAATTATGGTAATGAGTTGTACTGCTAATATTCCATCTACAAAACCTATCCTCCACGTTCTGGGTTTATCATCAGCGCCGTAGTACGAGACACGATTGTTGAGCTATTTCAGCAATCCGGTATACGTGCGTTTTCCTGTGTCCAGCGTCAACCATTTCGGGCATCATCATCTGAACCGCAAAAACCGTTAACCGTTGGCAAATATAAATTTTATCCAAACACAATTCCCTTTTTCCCACGCTCAACGGCGATCGTTAAACTACAGTTTCCCACGCCGATGGGAATTTTCCCAACATCAGACAACACGCGGGATCAAATTGACGTGTAGGGTGCCTGCTCGCTCGCTAACGGGTGCGTGCGAGCAAAATGAACACCGTTACTATGAAAACGGTGGAAAGCAGATCGAAAACATAAAATGGCAGCGCACGCATTTGCGAGAGCCTCAACGTGGGAATAATCTGCGCATCTCGCTCTACTGTGTGGCTCTCACGATTGCGCCATCTCGCTCTGGTAGAATGAATCCACATGAGCAAAGCATGAGCGCAGAGTGTGCAGTGTGGTTCATTCATCGTCGTCTTGCGGTCATCTCGTTCTCGCCCAGCACACTGTGCACGTACACGAAAAGGAAAGGGCTTCAATCTCGCTCTCGCCATCGCCTGCTGGTGTGTTTGTTGTGTTGTGGAAAGCTTTTCCACAGAGAAACGCGTTTGTTCCATTGAAGGGAAAGGACGGTTCGGTGTTTTTTTGTGTCTGCCGTCGTCGTGTACAGGTCGCTCGCCTGGAACTGAGCCGCAGTCGCCGTTTATTCCCGGTCGTCGTCGCTAGAGGGGTACGTGTGCGTGTGCTGTGAGTTGTGTATAGTTGCAAATGATTTTATTCGTGACGTGAAATTACCGTGAGGAATGCTACATGCTACCATGGTTGAAACCGTAAATGAGGAGGGCTCGGAATTACACTAACCCGAGATAAGAATAATGTCTGAGAAGTAAGAGTAAAAAGAAAAATACGTTGTGTGCTGCTGCCTGACTGTCAAATCTCGCTGTGTATTGCTGGCTCCCTCTCGCAATGAGTCGGATCCAGTGTGTGCGTGTGTGTGGGGTGTAGTGTAGCAGTTTGCTGTTGTGGATGGAGAGAAATCTCAATATTTATACGCGAATTCCTGTCCCCGTAGCACCGTCCGACATGGATGTAAAATGTGCAGCAGCATTTACAACACGAAACATTTGAGCTCAACAATTCCAGTGCACAGGAGCTGCAAAAAAACAGGGCTACTGTGATGACGATCATTCAACGGTGAGAAGTTATCATCGTGGTTTCACAGTAGCGCTCACTGCTAACTCACCGGACGGCAAGCAAGAAGAAAAAAAAACTGTGGCCTGCTGGTGCTGCTGAGTAAGGAGTACGGAAAAAGTAATACGAAAATTTCCACGAATGCTTGTGCGTGTAATTGTGTAACGCAGTACGTATTGCCTTACCTGCTGCTACCGCTGTTATCATTCCGTTTGGTCAGGTTTTTGCATTACTTCATCAGAAGGGTTTGCTTCAACGGATTCCAGACGGGGCCTACCTTGGACGTTGGTGACGATCGACGAGATCAACCGACGACAATACTCACAGGGCGTGTGTGTTTGTGTGTGCGTGTGCCTGCCTGTTGGTGGGTGTGTGTATGTGTGTTTTGGCTTTTAGTTTACCGCGGTCCCTTTGCCGTTGCCCTTTCCCGTCGTTTTCTAAAGGCCACTGTACGCGAGCACCGGCGCGATGCATGTGTGTGCGTGTGTGAGTGTGTGTTTTAGCCGTATAGAATGTGAAACCTCAACGAAAAAATGGGAAAAATGCGTAGGCAAAATATGAGAGCGAGCGAACGACGGCCGTCGCATACGTTCCGTTTTGCACCTTCTTGATGCGCGAATAATTCGACATTGTTTGGCACCTTCTGTACCCCAAAGGTGCCATATTTGTTGTTTCTCGCGGTTGCATTGTGAGTGTGTGTGGGGAGGGTTAGGAATTTGATTTAAAAATTAATGTTATACTCCGCACTAAGAACGAAGAACGTCGCATCGGATCGAATGAAATTCAGTGGAAACAAAGTAGGCACGGAATGGGGCAACGCTGTTACAACAGTGCGGGAGTGGTGGTAGTGAGTCGAGTCCTGCCTTTCTCACCCGCTTCGATGCTGTGAATGAAGCTCACTGTGGTGAGATAGGTGTGTATGCCTTTCTGTTGGCAAAGAACAACCGTGTTCAAATCGGCTGCCGGTGGTGTAGTGGCGGAAGGAAGTTTCCTTTTGTGGAAGCAATCTAGTGCTGATCGTGAAAAAAAGCTGGAAAGGGGAAGAGCACGCGGAGGTTTCGGGAGTTGAGGATGTGGCAAAACCTACACCAACAGCAGCATCATCATCGAACACCATCAATACCGAACAGGGCCCGAGAAGAAACAAACTGGAATGAATTTGAAGAATAGTATACGGCGAAGGTGGAATAATGAGAGGTAGACAGGACGGTGTACGCGCGTAAAAGAGACGGCGATAGGCGATAGAACGAGACCTATGCAAGCATATCAAGAATCTGCCGTGTGTGTTTAACGGAAAACGGAAAGAATTCGTACGGCTCTGGGTACGGCGTATGCGTGCGTGCCAGGTTGTGCGTGCGTATGAAAGTGGAGTTTGGGGGTTATAAGTGTGTGTGTGTGTAGGTTGAGACGCATGGTGTGGATAAAATCGTCTGTTTTTACTTTTGCTTTTCCTCACCATTCTGGGACCATGCGTATGTGTTCATGCTGTATGTTTGTGTGTGTGTGTGTGCGTTTCATTCTTATTTGATGTCTCTTTTCATCGTCCGTGACTATGGAAGCGCAATGGAATCGGATACACTTCAGGCGAATACAGTGGAGAGTGAGAAAGGATATTCTTTGCTTGTTGTAGCTGCTCTCTCGTTTCCGCTTTTGCCACATTACCGTCAGCGCGGGTGAGCGGTGAGAGCCAGTGAACTACATTAAGTGAGAATTATAGAAACAATCTAGTGAGCTGTGAATATCCCTGTGACAGGACAACAAAATGCACCCTTTTTTTCTTCTGTCCTGTAAACAATTACTATCCTGACATTGACACTTCGGTTTTGGGAGGACGTGAAGAGGGTGGTTTTTTGTGTACGTTTTGGTCCATCTAAATATCGCAAATATTCCAAGAATCAAGCTGATATTAGTTATCGTCGAAGAATGTTTTCTTTCAAGGGACCATATCCTTTCATCTTAGTTTTTGACATTCGAAGTTTGATGATACGAGGATATCGTACATTTACGCGGTGGTAGGCTTTCAAATGAGTAAAACACATTAACAAAAAAGTAACCTAGGCCGGCATTTGGGCGAAAAGAACAATACCCCCGTAGAGACGTTTGAATCTTTTTGGAAAAATTTCTACAGTGCAAGGCGTACGTGGTTGGGATGGTAAGGCAACCGAGCAACAAACCCAACGGGACCGAAAAGGCGAAGGAAGGTGAAGGAATGAATTTGTGATAGGTTTTCTTTGCTTTGCGTTCAACCGAGATAGTTCTTGATGTTATTGCTTCGTGTGTTACGTCTTCTCTGCGCGTTTCCTTTACCAGACCACATTCTCCGTGCGAGTGTTTGTCTGCCGCTGCTGGTGCGATGATTGTTCGTCTCGAGAAGAAGTTTCTTTTTTTCCACCCGAGCGCGCATATGAAGGCTTCGCCGAACGCGCGTGCGGTGGCAGCCTCTGGAGACTTTTTAAACGGCGTTGTCGATGCAGACGAGAAGATGTGGGGCGGTAAAGTGTTAAGGGGGAATATATCATGCACAAGTGTGTGGAGGAAGAGGAGTGCGTGAGGGCGGTGCTCGCGGACAGGGACACGACATCGCGTGTATCCACGAAACGGCGAACCGGTTCGTCTCTTTCGGGTTAGTGGTTTATTCGCGGTTGCTGCTATCTTTTTGACGCATTTTCTCTCATTCCTTCCCGTATGGCGGCGGCTCACGTTCTGTCCTGTTCTTGCATTTACTTCCCACTATCAGCAAACGCAATGAGATGGTGTTGTCCTCACCCAAAATCGTCCTCGATTGTGGAGGATAATCACACAATACGCTTACACACACCACTCACACACGTACGTGCTATTTTATGTGCGTCACAAAGCACCGTAGGCGTGCGACGGTGGAATGCAGGAAACAACCGGACCACCACCGGAAACCACCTACGAGAAATTCGAATCCTATCGAATGGGGGGAACCTCTTCATTCGTAAGGATGCAGCTTATTCTATGCTGTGGTTTCTGCTGTATAAAGGAATATGCTCATTGTATTGCCAATGCTGTATTGGTTTAAAGAAATATCATCATCAACACAACATAAACTTTAAATGTCGTAAAATTAATTCACAGAAACGGAACCTGCTTTGACCCTGCACCTGTCATTTCTGACATATCAAAACTTTACCTCAGCCGTTCGCAAGCACTCGGTTACTTGATCTAGTTGGCATCCGGTATAACTCCTCCTAGCTAGGGTAAACACAATCAGCGAAGAGGGAGAATCCGTGAGGTGGTATCAAAAGGCAAACTTTCGTAAATACGTCATACCGTTACCGTCCGACAGAGTGTCCAACAAGTGCGCGCGCGCGCATGCTTCGATCGGAAAAGTGAATCCAAACAAGAAGGGCAGCATCAATCGTAGTAACACAAAAGCTATCGGAGTGTTTGTTAAAGGTTTGGGGGGTCGGTCGTCTGATGATTTAGCACGCATAATTTGCTACTTGTTCTCGCCCTCGGCTATTGATTGTAGAAGGTGCCTGGAAAGTATGTGTGTGTGTGTGTGTTTACTACGATGAGACGTATAGAAAGGATAGCGAAATAAAGAAACAGATTGCACGCGCGTTAGTGTGTGTGTGTGTGTGTGTGTGTGTGTATGTGCGCGCGTGTGTATGTTTGCAACGAAAACAATCGTTGACAGGTGGTGGTGGTTTGTTCGTCGGCGAATGCACACAGGGTGAATCGCCGTGTGGGAATGTCGGTGCCTCCCTGTGTCTCGATGTGGGAGTTTTTCTTAGTGTATGTGTTGGATTTGTTATTTTGTTTGGACGGAATCGGTCCATGGAAAACAAATGAAAATCTCGTACTGGCAGCCACTACCACACCACGCACAATACAGTACAGGTGCCAGCCAGTGTGTGGTGCAAAAGTAGTGTATCTTGAATAGGTTGTATGTGTTTTCATGCCGTATACTTGCGTTTATTGTTGTGTGCGTGTCGGTCGGTGCGGTAGTGAAAGTTTTTTTTTCCTCCCGTTTCCTCGCAATAGCACGAGACGTTTACCAACGGATGAAGGATGTGTGCAAAATTTCAAAATGTAGTCTCTGAAAAGTTGTGTAAATATGCTCGCGTAGTGTTAACTAGGTGTGCAGAACTTTGTTTTAATTATCGATTTTTCGAACTTTTTTTTGTTTCTTCCAATATAGGATCCTTTTTCGTGCAAACAAGTAGTTGTAACCGAGCGTTTTTGATACTTAGTGCTGTGCTAATAAATGTCGTGAAATAGTGCCACAATCATTGAATAGAAGTACTGTTCAAAGCAAAAAAGAAAAAAGAAAAATGTACTGATCGTAGTGTGCTCTCTGTGCCTAAGCGTGTGGTGTTTTTTCCGTCGCAATCTAGCGCAAATCCCGCCGCTTCCCGATCGCCAGTCGCGCTGCATGCGTGTGTTTTCGCTAAATAAAGGATGCTGAAACGATGTAAGAAAAAGTGCCCTTTTAAGTACTGCCGCTGTAGAGCAAGGATCATGTAGTGGAAGCGAAGAAGAAACAGTGTAGTGTTTTTGGTTTAAATCGCATTAAGCTACGGCTGTCTTTTCATGTCAGAAGACGTTTTCCACGTACTAGATTGGGTGTACACAAGCTGAAAATCATTTGATTAACAACTTCACAGTGCTTCGCTCAATTCTTACCCTTCTAAATACGAAATGTACCGTATGCGACCATCTTTAACGTCATTACAGTTTGTTTATGGTAAGCGCGACGATTCTGTTCGTCTAATAATATATGTGAGATAGCAATATGGGCAGGCCGTTCCTGAAGAAAAATAAAAAAAAGGATAGTATCAAGGTACAGTTAAAGTCTCATCTGGGCCGTTCCCCCATAGTGAGGATTGACTAACCAACTATGCGGTATCAATTAGTCTTGTAAGCCAGAAATGGCAGGCATGACCTTAAGAGGTCGTTAGGCCAAGAAAGAAGAAGAAGGTACAGTAACTTTTCTACTTACGTGGATATAACGGGAACCTGAGAAATCTGCGGATCCCGAATTTTCGCGCAACTCGAATACTGCTAGATATATCGTTTATACTTTGTATTAAAAGATTCTTAATTGCATCTTTCAATGAGCAATGAGACAACCCGAAATTTCAAAATCGTAAATTTAAAAAAATCTTCTGGTATAATTGAGTCCATGAAGCCAGAAATTGAAGACCAAAACCTCTGGTTTGGTGAGCTGCTTTCATGCAGTATTTTCTTTCCCGTGACTTACGTAGGATAGAATCTGTAATGCGAGGTACTATATTACAGCTTTTTTTGTGTGGCATAAAATAACCATCTACATGTTTCAAAACGTTACAAGGCTCGAAATACAACACTATTAAGTTGTAGATTTCTTAAATGTTTTGTTGTATTAAAATCACACTTTGTTCTAAACATGTGAACGCTTGTGTTATGGACTGAAAACAGATTTACATCCATTGCCAGCCACCCCAGCTTTACATTGGTGTTTGTTTAGCTCGTAAGTTTGATTTCCAAGGTGTTCCGACATAATATCAATTCAACCGAGAAAAAGAGTAAAGGCGCTAATAGTGATTTGATGAAGTGTAAATTTAGCACAGAGTTAGTGTTGCAGGCTTAGTATCGAAGAATTGATAACGTGTTTAATCTTGAGGTTTCTTAAAATTGCTTTTGTTCATGATGTAGGAATGTTACAAGAATACCGCAATGAAGGCTGTGTGTTGAATTTCGTTTCGATCGTCTTCTTAGTAGAAGGACCGAGTTATTATGTGATAGAAATGATGTAGTAAGTCGTGTTCTGTAAAAGACAGAAGAAGAAAATAGTGATAATATAATAATAGAAAGAGAGACGGAGAGAGACGGTGAATGAAAATGAAAAAAAGGATAAAAAGAATAATGTAACTTAAAAAGATGTTATTTTTTCAATACGGATGGCCTGGCTTTATTGCTTGAATGTTCAAATGCTATAGAGTAATCTTCAAAAAGAAGCATTTTATTTTATAAATGTTTGTTTTGAAGCCGTAGCAAATGCAAAAACATGATTCTTGTCCTCACATACATTATTAAAGTCGTCTATTTTCTGTGTTCCCTTTCTTTAGGAATCTTCGTCATAAGCACGAAAACCTTTCAACTGCATTCAGTGTTGGTTTTGTAGACCGGCAGCAGCTTCCTTCTGATATTATATCATTGCTCAACCCGAGCCGAATGTTCATCTTGGAGGTTGGATGTACATCCTTCCACGTATTCGACGTATCCCTTCCCACGCGCTGCCGGTTTACAGAGGGTGCATACTAACTGCAATCGTTTCGCAATGTTCGTGGTCGTCAGTGCATCATCACACCAGTACAAAAAAACACTAGGATAAGGTGTTGCGTTTGCGTGTTAAATGAATAGTGCGGTAGAAGGAAAACGCGCAACTTTACAAACACACATACACATTCCAACGTTTCCTAGCAACCGCTGTGCAATAGAGAAAGGGGTGATCAGGAAGTTGAAACAAGCAACCCGTACCCTGCATCAAATTGCACCGATCTGTATCTCTGTGTTGTTGTCCTGCCACGTAACGAAGGGTGTTATCCAAATTGCCAAACGAGATTCCCTCATCGACATCTACAATGAACGGCAGAATATAGTGGAGCAAATTTTTTAAAGTGTGCCGAGGATTTCACTTGAGTGCCTAATATCGTTGTGCAACATGGCCTAAGAAAAAGAGTGTCAGAAACCGGAAGTTAGTGGGCTTTCCAAAAAAGGAAGATATATTGCCTTGTATCAAATGTGACATATACTCAGCTCGGAATACGGTTGCACTGTGGAAGCTTGAAAACACGCTTGTGAAGGAAAAAGAAGGGGAAAGAGAGAGAAATCCGAGACTACATTGAAAAGCCCAAGAGCCAACGCTACTACTACGATCTCGATAGTTACTAGCTGTCGTGAAAAGTTCCGCAACGGTTGCTTCGTTTATAGTAGAATGCTATAAAGTGTTGTGCGCTGGACGTCATTGCATTCGAAATTTTAGCTAGACAGAAATGAAGACGAAATACCGCCCTGGAAACAGCAGCAGCAAGTTCCTCCGCATGCCCACCGTTTTTCGTACCGCACAATTGCAGTCTACCGTTCGGTTTAACCGGCGTCTTTACAATCAGCCACGTACCGGTACAGCGCTGTAGAGAAGGGACGAGCAATCGTGTGGTGTCGTCCGTTCGGGTCGATCGAACCGCGTGCGCTGTTGTATGCTCTGCGAGCGACGCCATGTACGTTATCAACCCAGCGCCAGCATCTCAGGATCTGCAACCCACCGCCAGCAGCTACGTGACAGCACACCGTCCGGAAAGTCCCGAAACGATCGAACTTCAGCAGCAGCAGCACAAAGAAATTCTCAGTCAAATACTGACAAAATGCAACGCCGACATGTCGGAGCAGGTGGCCAATTTTAGCTGCCCCGATGAGAAGACACCTCCCCGATCAACCGCGGCAGTAGTCAAGGAAGGCGCAAAACGCTCCACATCGCCTGCCCCTCCGGCAGGCCCAAAAGTTTCCTCACCGTGTACCGATGAACAAGGGCACGGTTTGAAGCAAATTCCAGAACCCAGCTTGACGTCGAAACAAGCGAGCAGTAGTGCCTCTGTTGGAGCGAATGATACAGGACGGCACGGTAGTAATACTACGGATGGTGACGTCCGGTCACCTCCAGCCACATTCAAAAGGAGCACATCGCCCGACGGTTCGCCACTTTCTACCGCTAGCTCTTCCAATGCGGCTTCCCTTTCTCCAGCGTCGTCCGACGGGCCGGCGAAACCACCGCCAAAGCCGGAACAATTGACTGAATCGTTAGCACCCGCGTCCAACTTTGCCAGTGTGGTACATCCGAAGGAACGAGCCCTCAAATCGATCGCTGCTGCAGCGGCATCGAATGAAAGGAATAATGCTGCGGCAAACGGTGGCACTACTAGCGCTACAGCGGCGAAAACATCCACTAAATTTACCGGAACAGGACGAACCGCGCTGAATGGCGCGGCCAGTTTTCCCACCGGTACGACGGCCACCGTTGGGACGGGCACGCCATCCGGTGGCAGATTGCAATTTTTCAAAGGTAGGTCGGAAACATTAGAAATATCACATTGAGCTTTTAAAGAAGAACATGTCGTTACATATTTTAAGATGTTCAAAAATGTAACTATAACTGAAGCAAATCTGGATAGGTTAATTGTGTCAAACATATACAGTATGTATTTGCATTATTTCATTGAGTTGTTGCAAGGGTCTGAAGTGTTGTTGCCTTTTTTTATTGAGGAGATGCGTCCTGGGTGACTTGCCAAAACCTTCTGGCTTTGCGTGAGGAGTGTTGCTACTTTTATACTTTTCGCTACTACCTGATGCCTAACTCTATCGAAAAATATTAACCGTTGGCGAGCTCCTTTTCTTATCGCTAGTAGCGTGGACGCTGCAGGTCTGAGTTTTGCAACATTCATTTTGTGCCAGTATTGGCCTAGTATAGGAGAAGTTTTGGATGATTTCGACGGATTGATCATTGATCTGTCTTTTCGTATTGTTTAGCACAGAGTTGTGTCTTGTATTCTTGACTTAACCGCCTGCTGGGTTATGGGGACAAAGAGTCTATCTTTGTTGCGGACCAACGATGGGATTTGATACTCGGTCTGTCCGTTTAAAAGAGCAGCACCGCTACCTCAGTCGATCCTAATGAAACGCATGTTATATGTTTTGTTAGCCCATACTTAAAAAAAAACCACACCACACTCTTCCCCTTTTCGAAGACGTGTTAATCTTTTGCAAATTTAACAAAATCATTATACGACGGGGCAGTATAAAGCCAAAGTACGACAAACGGTTAAGATAACGAATGCGATCCATCAGAGATTGCGCGACGTCCTCTAAACAGGCGTCACTAGGGGGGAGGTCAAAAAATGGAAAATCATTGATTGGCGATCGAGTTATCGCATCGTGTGCCTTCTTCACTATAGTCTCCGGCTTATCACAGTTGATTTGGGGGGTTCTATGGAAGTTTAAAAATAGAACTCTTTTATTCGCGTCCTTCCCCCGTTATCACGATGGATCGCCTAGCGTGTTGCCCTACCGTTGCCTAATGAATTATGCTCCAGTTTCCACTTCCTTCTCGGGTGTTGGGCTCTCCACTGAACCACCTTGCTACATTACACGATGGGGATTTCATTTGATGTGCTGATATTTATGGAGCGGCTGTAAAGGTGGCACGTCACTTAAAGCCCCAATAATTCCTTCTGTGTGGGGATTTCTGTCCCCGAACGAAATTAGTCACTGCTTATCAAGGGTCACATTTGCGCACTGATCGGTGTATTGCAACAGCGTTCGACGACGCGGTGTACTAAATCGTATCACAGATATAGTAAGATTGTTGTGAGATCAACTTTTCCTGATATTGGGAATGTTATCAATGCTAAACTTGTGACAGTTTAGGGTAAGGACAATAATTTAAACGATTTTTTTTTTGTATTGAGTAGAATTTTAATGGGGGAGCATATCCCGCGGGGCATGTGTTGCTAGCCTACCGATCGCCTTTCCATCCTGTGGGGTGTTTGCATTTAATTTGACACTATCTCCTCAACCAATTGCCATTCCGTACGCCATTCGATGTTCGACTTATGTGCGTCACGATTACGTACGACCACACCTCCAGGCCACCGAGCTTCGATAAGGTTAGCGTAGTCGTATTTGTACCTCCCATGGAACATACCATCGTCTTGACCATCGTCAAGACCACGATCTGGCTGTTTTCACTGGTGGAGGCTGGTTCGAAGGCGATAAGCAGAGCCTGGCTGACGACGTTTTGGTGAGCGTGTTTCGTTACCAGTGTGGCGTGGCGCACATCCCGATTTGCTACGCGTCCGAGCGTGTTGTTGTTGTACCCTTATCTACTGGCCTGTTAGACTTCAATGAACAGGGAAAAAGGTGCAAGGATTTGATTTTTTTCTTCTGTTTTTATACTCTTTATCATTGAGTGAAAAAAATGGTTTTGGTTTTTAGAAGTGGATTATTATCTGCACAAATTTGTTCACCCTGGCTAGTAGAAGCACAGACTTAAAGTCCAATCCTCGATGTCGTCGTAACAAAACGCAAAACGCACGCTTGTTTCTGTGCACTGGCATCACACGTTACCCTGAAGGACTGGGACACTGGGCAATGTTGGTTGCTCATTTGTGCGAAGACGACTTTATAGTTAGTTTCAACTAACAATGATGATGATGATGATGATGATGACGAACGGTTACATAGCTCAAATGTTCGTTCTAGTCCAGCGAGAGGTAGAGTGCTTGAGTTTGTGGATTGATAAGTATTGAGAAGAGATTAATATATATTTTTTGCATACGATTTAGACTCGTCAAGCCTATAGATAAACACAACAATAAGCAAAGGAATGCTTGTTAGTAGTTATTCAACAAACTGTAATTAGTTGTATTCGATTTTGCAACAATGTTAAACATATCTTCTTCTTCTTTCTTGGCCTAACGACCTCTTATGGTCATGCCTGCCATTTCTGGCTTACTAGACTAATTGATACCGCATAGTTGGTTAGTCAATCCTCACTATGGGGGAACGGCCCAGATGAGACTTGAACCCCGGTCGTGCCGTGTGAAGACCGGCGCCGCTGTCGCATCACCACCGGGCCGCCCGAACATAAACATATATAAAGTGTTTTTTTTTAATGTGAAGCTGCCTTCAAAACATCGCAATCCACTACATGCACGTACCAATCTCCAGTTCCAGCAGAGACGTGTTTCGACGTCGTCTCGACTGCGAGCCGCCGCCGCCGCCTTAGCCATTTGGATCACTTAGTGTGTTCGCGTAGGTGGACCCCCTGGACAATGTGCACTTATTTTGTTCGGTTGACTCGTAATTTACACCACTCTGGAATTAATTTGTTTCGCTATCGCGCGACGTTCGCCTTTCCCGTGCAGTTGAGTATAATTCATAAACGGGGTAAAATGTTATAGAATCAAATCAGCAGCAAACAGCAGCAGAAGCAGCGACAGTAAACGGTCTTAGTTTAGTAAATGGGTGTGAACGTTAACCAAGTTGATGTAGTTAGAAAAATGTATAAGATTTTTTTTATTTTGAATGGATCACATCGGGTGATTTCATATGATTGCATATGAATAACAACATTTTAGGCTAAGGCATTTAAGACAACGTTCTGGGATGATATTACAATTGCTGTTCTTAATTTTTAACAGTATGTATAGTTGCTTCGAGAAAGTAAATAACTTCTTCTTTCTTAGCCTAACGACCTCTTGGGTCATGTCTGCCATTTCTGGCTTACTAAGACTTATTGTTACTGCATAGTTGGATAGTCAGTCCTCACTTGAACTTGAACCCCGATCCTGCCGTGTGAAGACCGGCGCTGCTGTCGCATTTACCACCGGGCCGGGCTGAAAGTAAATAACTAGCGTGTATAAACGCACCCAACACGATAGACATTTATTTATATCATTAACTGATCTTTCAATACAGTTAGATAGTTCCCCAAAACTGTTGCACCGATTGTGTAAAATTATTATGTGTTGTAATTGTTTTGGCATGTACTGCTCGGTTCTAAAATGCTGATATTCTTGTAAAATTATCCGAATACGAATGGCTTTTGTTCATAAATCCTAACTTCTATTTCTACCCTTAAACGAATCTCCAAATGATGATGATAACTTAAGACATTTTCACCCATAAACCCTTGAACAATGCTGCATTTAGTGTTGTTTTCTATTCCCGGCAAATGGCCCCGATTGAATGCCCACGAACGAAAGAGCCACTCACCTCTCGCCGTACGCGCGATCCTAGAAACATTTTTTTTTCTCCGGGTAGAATCCGTTTATTTGGTGGCTGGTGGCCATCATTCAGTTTGTAGCCCCGGCCCGTTGGTGCTCGTTGCGTGTTGGAAGCTTGCGAAGCGTAACGGAAGTGACGGTAGAGAAGAGTCACATCATCGGAGGAGCAACAAGGGCGTGAAACAATGGCACATAAGTTTGGCGCAAGGGGCTTCCTGGCTCACGAGCAAGAACAATATACCATGGGAGAATATTAGTATGCGTGAGAGAATTAAAACGTGCTGCCGCGGTCAAGCATACGAATGTTTCCCCCTTTTTGGCTGCGGCCGTTGTTTTCTGTCCGATTGCTGACTAGCTGGTGCCTGTTGGGCGATCTGCAGTGGTTTGATGTTTGTGTGTTTTTTTTCTTCTGTTGTACCATTATAGGAAAAGAAGTAACCCCAACGGGGAGCAGCATGCATGTAGTATTATGGTAGGATATGGCATTTCCAGCGAGAACTTCTTAAGACGGTGGAGAGAAAATGTTGGTTACCGAAAAATATAACATTAAACACACACACATGCACACGTACGATACTTGCAATGTTGTGCGCTGTAACGAAGACAATAGAATTGAGGCTTTCCGGTAGGTAGCGTACGGCGCGGTGCCATTATGCGACAAGAATGGTTTTACAAAAGTACAGCCATGTCGAGTGCATTGCGCTTCCATTGCCATTGGAATTGAATTATAGTTAAGCTCGGTTTATTCAATCAATTTTTCTTCTATGGTTTCTGTTCGTCAGTTTTTCAAAAAATCTGTTGCTTGTGTTTGCCTGTTTTCGAAACGCTGTACACACGCTGTCATATGTTAGTAACTGGTTGGAAAAGTCGTGTTGGATGTTCACGATTTTTCATCGACCGACAGACACATCTTCTTCAATCTCACTCATCGGTGACAAAACGGTGAAAGTATTCGATTGGTACGGGAAAGGAAAGCCTCGCAAAAAGTAAAACAAAAAAAAACCCGACTGATGGAAACACATCGCGTCTCCATTCCTAATTATGCAATTAAACGTCTTCGTCGTGAGCCGTTGGCGCGAAAGTGCGTCTAATCGCTGAAACGTGTCCACTTCTGCAAGCGTTGTTTTGACAATCGGCATCGGCAGCAATGTTAAGCAACCATTATGATAATTTAATTTAACAACATAATTAGCGGCAATTGGTCGCTCTCCGTGTTTTATGCAGCATTTTTATGGTCCCAATTTATTGAATGGTGAAATACACACGGGTGGTTTGTAAGGAAAAGTTTGCGTGTGAGTTAGCGAGGACTAGAAATAAAGCGGTTTACATTCATACGATTTTATACCACGAGAAATAGTGAGTGTTTGATGGATTCGAGTGACGTATGTTAAAGTGCTTGAGTTACCTATCTAGATGATTTTTAATCATTTATAATTTTAGTATTGTCTTTTTATCTCAGTTTGTCAAAGCATTATCAAAAGCAGACTGACCTGCGATTGCTTTTTGCTTTTTGCTTGCATCTTTCGTACAAGAAGTATGCTATAAAATACTATCATCTCTATTAATATTTATTAATATATTATTAATATGAATATTTTTAACTCGTTCTGGGTCGTGATTAGTTGCACAGTATAAAAGAAGAAAGTTCTCTGATGGTACTCTATCAACGCCGGACTCAACGTTCTTAAATGTTCCCCATTCCGAATGAATGTTTGAGCATAGACTGATTTGATCATGATTCCTATCTTATCTAGCAGCTTCTTTAACGATACGCTGACCGACGGGGGTGCTTGGGGAAGCATGCGTGAAGTTACCGAGGTCACAGTTTTCCTTCTGAGCATCTTCTGCTTTATTGGATGGTCAAGAACCAATCTCAACCCGTTATCTTAATATAAGGGTCTCTAGGATGGTCAAGAACTAATCTAAATCCATTTGACACTGTATCGTATGCATTATAAAAGCATACTGACCTCCGATAGCTGCTACTCCAGCAGTATGCTATAAAATACTACCACCGGTTCTCGAGTGGCCTTACAGCAGTTAGTTGACACCTTAGTTATGGCAGTAATAAAAACATTCGTACGGATATGTTCAAATCGTTCGGGGTCTTGACAATTCGTCAAGCTCCTCCGTGTTAGTCACAGAATAAAAGCAGAAAGTTCTCTCTGATAGTGTTATATTTAACACCGGGCTCAACGTCCTCAAATGATGTCCCTCATGTCGAGTGAATGTCTTCTGCATGATCTTTTTATCCCCAGTAGCTTCTTGAACGCCGCTACTCTGACCATCGGAGGTCATAATGGCAGAACATAAAAGTTACCGGGGCCACAGTTTTCCTCTTGAGTATCTAATGCATTATAGGTTGAACTAATCTAAACCCGTTATCCTATGATCGGCGATCATAAAATATATTACGATCTGTATCTTATACGTTCGAGGGTAGAATTGAGAGCGTGAATTTGAAATAGAACACGATTAGTCGATTGATGACTGTGATTTCCAAATTAATAATTATGAAAGGTAACTAGTTAAGCGTTGACCATCCCTTAAATACGGACTTATAGTCTCTATTTTCATTGGAAACGGTGATAGCTATTGTTCGTGGTACTATAATTTATTAACTAAACAATAGCACCCTTAACCGTCGCAATAATGAATGATAAAAAGGAAACTCAGGAATACAGAGACACATTAGCGTGAAATATTGCTGCTGTGTTTTGATAGTAATGCTTGTTTTCTCCTGTCACTTCTGTTTTCTGGGCAGTTGTGTGAAGGGGGATGATGATGGGTCGCTGGTGGTGGTAGTTAATCTTACAGGTGGGAGCCTCCACCATGCGGTCGGTCGCTGGCTTCGATTGATTGTGTAGAAAGAAAGAAAAGTTTTGCTTTACTCAAAGTTCAACCGGGTGGGAAGGGGGTACCAGGGTGAAGAAAGGTGGTAGTAGTAGTAGCGCAAAACATTTGCCACAAGCGCGATCGGGCGCACGCGTGCGCGTCCAATCACTAATGTCCACAATCTGCTTTGGTTTTGTTTGTTGCTACACCTTTCTTGTCCATCGTCCTTTCTTTCTCGCCCGATGCTCGTCAAGTGTGCTTGCGTATCGGTAGCACGCCATGGGGAGGGTCGGGAGGGATGCGTGAAGGAAGAGAGAAAGGAACATGGTGAAAAATGACGGAAAAATCCCCCCAAGCCAAGCCAAGCCAAGATGCAAACACATCCGCTTCGGGCGATATTGAATAAGGGAAAAGGAACAGGGCACAGGTCGGTAAAAGGGTACAGCGACGACAACAGCGACGACGCCACGGCAATAAGCAAATCTAGGGAAGCAAGTGGTTTTAAGAAAAAAAAACAAAGCTAAAAAATAGGTGCACCACACAATAACCCCTCTGCCTAGTATTTTAGTTGAGCATAACTACCTCCATTCCCTTGGCTCTGGTGGGACGAACTGCGGCGGTCCCTGGGTGGTGGTAGATAAACGCGTTACTTTGGTGCTTTTTGTACGAGGATTGCAAAAGATGAAGCGAGAGAAGGTGGAAGAAGAAGACGGTCAGAAAGAGAAAAGAATAGCGTGCTCGAAAGAAAAGAAATATGGGGAGCCTTCTAAAGTAGGCTTCGCTGAACACCACCACAGCACAGAAAAAAATGAAGTTTGTGTTGCTTGAGGGGGGGAGGAGGACACGTTATGCTGTTTGGGGGAGAAATGTTTCGACAGAGGGGGGGAAGAGAGAAAGACACAGATCAGGAGGGGTGATAGACGGTAGACGGAGAGAGCGCAGGAGTTGTTTGAGATGGATATTCAACTGATGACAGGCGCAAGATTAAGATGAAGATTGCATGCGGGAAGCAGGGGTTGCAGAAGGGCTGGGCGGGAAAGATTAGAAATGGGCGAGGAATGGAGAAAATAGAAGAAACCGGGAAGGAATGAAATTGGGCTCGTGCTACATTCCACTCCTCTCATCCCATCACCCTCCAGCTCCACCAGCTCCCCAACACTCGATCGCTCGCTCGGATCTTTCTTACTCCTTTTGGCGCTGGTGTAGTGATCGTTGTGTGCTGCTCATTCCTTTGCCGTAACACAGACTTGAACGGCGTCGCTTGGCGATGTGTGTGTGTGTGTGTGAGTTTTTTTCTTAATTTATTTGCCCGTCCACTCTACTTGTCGCGTTTCTCCACGTTTTGTTGTTTTTTTTTTTTGCCTTTCGGAAATGATGAATAACAGAAAAAGACGTCGGGGTGAATGGGAAAGCAAATGTGTGGCACGCGCTGTGCCATGACACTCGAGCAAGACTCGCGCCCGTGCGCCCGCGCGCACCACACCCGGATCCAACGATCTGGCGAGCGCAAACACAAGAGCCGGCGCGGCAGTTGTGTGTGGCTCGTGCCAAAGCCAAAGATCGCGAGATCGAAAAAGCGGACAGAGCAGAGCGTATCGTTGGATATACGGAGGAAGCAATAGCGACGCGACGTCGTCGTCGTCGACGTCGACGATCGCTAGGCTACTACTTTTCTCTCCATCTCGCGGTGTACGTGGGTAAACTTCTTTCATTTTCTCCATTTGCTCCATGCGTGTGCTATGCTGTTTCGCTTGCTTTCGAAGGCTCCAAGTAGTGTTCGAATCAATGACATCTTGGGCTGAAGCGACAGGCACGGGTGAGGCTTGGGGGTAAGCGCTTGTGAGGTTACACCTCCATCTCTCTTGCGATCTTCTTGCCTACAAAGATGCGGTAAGAAACAAAACACACCTTTCCGTATAGGGCGTTTATGCGCCCCATTTTTCAGCCACTTGCTTTTGGTTTGTGTTGCACGCGTACCAAACTGTATCACATATCTTCGAGGAAAACGGGCCCACACCAACGCCACCTAGGAAGGAGGCTCTGCATATGACAAACAATCGTCAGCTGCTCTCATGGTTGGTCTTTCTTTGCTCGATTCAAATGGCAAAACTAAGGCAATGCAAATGTGCGATAACGTGATAAAAATCTGCCAATCGATAAGCCTCAAACGGTGCCCAGTAAAGTGAGGAGGTTTAAATCCTATTGATAACACTTTGGCGTTGCTTGTAAGGATAAGTTTCATTTTTTGATACATTGGGGATTCACTCTTCAAAGTAGGTTTTAAACCTTGATGATTTAGTGCAAGTGATGCTGAAAATGTACTTGAAACAAATTAATTACAATAGCAGTAAACATAATTGGATGTTTTTTTCTGGCTTGGGGTTTTTGTATTTCCTACATCTGTGTTTCATCGGGACAAGCAGAGCCCGCAGGGCGGTTGCGACATACGTAGTAGTAGAGTGTGTTCGACCATCGCTCAGTGGCGCTCTGGGACCAACAGGTGTGTGTTAAAGCAATAAAGGCGAAATGCGAAAGAAGTGCTTTTAAAATGTGAAGTGTGGCAGGAATGGAGCACAAAGCAGGAAGGTGTGTAACCCACAACAACAGCCGTCATGGTTGTTGCCTGGAAAGCGCTCCAATGAGCGAACGAATGGTTGAGCTGAACCAAATGAACAACAAGAAGAAAAAAAAGGGCAGTGAGTTGCACAGTTAGCTTTGGTTGGGTTCCTTTAAAATTGGCTTAGAGCCGAAGTAAAACATAGCTCGGCAGGAGGACTCGCTTAGAAGAGGGCACAGAGGCTGGGGTGAAATGCTGGGCCATAGAGATACGTTAAGGGAAGAAAGATGTTGGGTGGGGCAACAGTTAGGAGAGCACGAGAGGGGAGGGAATAGAGAAGGGAGTAAGGGGCAGGGAACAGCAACAACACAATCAACATCACCATCAGCAGCAGCAGCAGCAGCAGCAGTAGTAGAGAAACAGAAGACACAACAAAAATCAACCACGATGATTGGGGCACGAGCGCAAAATGTTTCGGTTCGTAGAACACACTTCTGTTGTCGGTGGCGTGTGCGCGCGCCAACTTGGAGAAAATTGTCCGACCCTTCGTCTTTGCGATGATTGCGTGTTGTGTTACCCTTTTTCTTTTCCTTTTTTGCTCTCGTTTGCTCCCCCAAACTCCCTCACACCCTCCATTCCTATGGTCCTCAGTTAATGCTGTGTTTGTGAGATGAAACATGTGAGCCTCAACTATTCGTAAGAAAATTGGTGTGTTGCAGTTCTAGGGTACTGCGAATGGTACGTCGCAGGCGAAAAGCGGTGTATATTTTTGTTTTATTCATCTGACAAAGCTGTTGTTTTGATATCGAATAGTGTGACGTGTATCGTGTGTCATGTGTAAATGCATCATGCATTCGATAAAGACAATTATTACGCTATGCACTTCAAAATAGTTGCGTGATCTAACGATATTATAAATCTCTCTTATCACTATTTTCCTTTTTTGTGAGAAAACATTAATCTGAAACCTTCTCAATTCCTTGGTATTGGTTTCCCAGCACCATCCAGACACTATATCCGTTATCAAGCTAAATTCAGGCACCAAGACTAAGACCAGCAATGAATAGTAATTATAGCTTGTAGAATAAGAAATATACAGATTTGCTTCAATAAAACAAGCGTTCGCTTCAAGAAGACAAGACAAGCTATCTGGCTAAAACACTGAGCCTCGTGTCTGAATATCTTCTCTACTAGAGGTCTGCTAACCAACCCAGATCGGTTACATGACAGCTATGATCAGATGTGTATGTAAAATATATACTAGATTAATTATCATTACATTAAAATGTTACTTTAATTTTGGAAACATTTTATTCGATTGTGATCTGCAACTTTTGCCTCGATTATTTGTCTTAATGGTCTCTTCTGACTTTATTGTACGGAGAGGACGGTTTGGACGAGATTTGGGATCACACTTACTTACTTATCATGTGATCAGTATACCACGGACGGTCTAGAGCTATTGTCTGCCAATCCAAAATCCTGAACGTTCTGGCGGACGCATCAACGCCATCACTCCATCTGCATCTTATGCTTTGGGATCATAATATAATGGTTATCAGTGTCACAGGATCATAATTGGCAAATCCAGGGGAAATACAGGTTTTTATTAAAAAGAACGCCCAATCAATACCTTTTAAATATATCAGTATCTTCTTTCTTGGCCTAACGACCTCTTTAAGGTCATGCCTGCCATTTCTGGCTTACTAGACTAATTGATACCGCATAGTTTGGTTAGTCAATCCTCACTATGGGGGAACGGCCCAGATGAGACTTGAACCCCGGTCGTGCCGTGTGAAGACCGGCGCCGCTGTCGCATCACCACCGGGCCGCCCCGGTACATACATACATCAGTATGTACATGAAAAATAATATGAAATTTGGTTTAGAAATATACCATATGGCAACAAACCTGTCTCGATATTTGGACATTCGATACACTTTGAAGTGGAAATCGATCATTCGATCAAGTGGGCTACCTGAAAGTCCGTTAATAAATAATATATTAAACATTAAACATTAAACATTGATCACATCTCGCATTAATGGTTCCTGGTTGTGCTGTGCGTTGAATCGTTGTTTGTTTATTTTGGTCGGTTGAAATCTGTGAGTCTGTGAGATTTAGAAAGAAAATAAGTCAAGACGGACGAAACGAAGGAAATGCATAATGGATCGGCATCTTTGGCCGAGTTTAAGTAGTAGAATCGAGGACTGCCTCAACCGATTCGCGATTGAATAGACGCGTCAAATCGCTGGTTGCGTGCTTTACGCATCGTGAACAACAGATGAGGCGCAAAGCACGTTCACTGACGTAAACAATAATTATGTGCTCAAATTTTTCGAAGGGAAATGAGTTGAAAGGAAGAATGTTATTGCTCTTTACAATTAGTTTACTTCATAGTTCTGTAATAATGCAGCTAATTAATCTAGCTGTTAAGCTTTTATTCATATTTTATTTAGAATCTAAAACGTTGTTACGTTTAATGCTAAAAGCACCTGGAATTGAGCACATTTTTCGCTTGGACTTTTTTGGTATCGGTTATTATGGGCATGCAAAGGGACACGCACCAACAACAAAAAAACCCATCGTACTAGATTTTGGCAGAATGGAGGAAGAAAAAAAAAGGAAATAAAAAGGTGCTCGCCATCTGTCGCCTTGTTTTTGTCGTGTGCCATAGTGGAAAGCATTGGGTAGGGATAGAGGCAGCGTTGGAAGAAGAGTGCACGCATATATCTCAACTGAGAGAGAAAGAGTGAGAGCATGTAGTGAAGGATGTTGAAAACAACCCCTCGCAGAAAAGAACGCGTAACTCGATGGAAGTAATGCGTGTGTGAAGGCGAGAGAAATCATGCTCTGCCAAAAAACAGTGTTTGCGGAAAAAGGACACACGAAATGTACCACCAGAAACCAGACGCCGGTACCGGAAATGCCGGGGGAAAATGTTCTGAAAAGGAGCCCCTCCCCCCCTACCCCGTGCGTTCTACTGTTGTTATAGAATAAGAGAAAAATGAAAGAAAACGGGTGACGCGTCGGTTTGGGTTTTGCTTCGCTTTTTTTTTTTGTTCTTTCTGTTCCCTCCATCCGGTAACGAAGGGAACACTCCCTACGCATTTCCCATAGTAGGCGCGCGCTGATATTTGGGGTGTGAGGGTTTGTGTGTGTGTGTGTGTGTGTGTGTGTGTGTGTGTGTGTGTGTGTGTGTGTGTGTGTGTTGGTGCACAAATGAACCTTTTTTCGGAGGGTGTTGGTGCGGTGAGCTTAACTGGTGGGAAATACGTTGGGAAATTGGGGCGAAAGCGAGATGGAAGAGAATGGGCTGAATGCAGTTAGCTAGGGTGTGATAAGGATCGAGCGAGGTTTCACAAAAATCAAACACAGTATGATGGTTTGGTGCTGCGACGAAATTGTGCTGCATTTGCTATGCAAATACTGTCTCGCTGGATCGTGTTTCGGTATTGGTGCTAATATTAAATGATTTACTATTCTCATTAGCAGCTTCGGAGATGGACAAATTCGTTATATCGATGCTTTTTTTGTATGTGTCTGGTTTTTTGATCAGAAAGGTATGCAAAAGAAAGTTCTGATTGTCATTCTAGCTACCACAGCAATCGCTGTATCAACGGCACCACTAAAAAGGCAGGTCGTGGTCGAGCATCGACACATCACAGCAGACTGGGTGATAGTAAATGCAGAAAAGAAAAGGAAACATGATGGAGTTCAATACCAGAATGAGACAGGGAACAGTGTTTGAGCAGGGAATGTGCGGACGGAAATGGAAGAGAGGGCGGATGGGGTGGATATTGTGAGGAAGCGTGTGTGGGTGTGTGTCGTAATGATTGTGACACGCGCGCGCGTATGGTGTTTGGACTAGAGGTTACCTCGGTTTGTTAAAGCGGCCAGAAGACCGGGTGGAGCAGAGTGTACACATAAAATGTGTATGTATTGTAATGTTTGGCTGTGTATGTGTGTGTGTGTGTATATGATACGAACGGAGGGTTATGCTGCTTTCAAAGGGGTTGTGTTCGTTAAAGGCACTAGACCGGTAAGGGCGCACTATGCAGCTTTTCATGGAGCGTGTCTGTTCCAGAGAACAACGCGCTTGCTGCAGCCGTAGCGCATTTGTACGCTACTACTTAAGTCCGTAATAGAGAGAAAGCGGAACAGATTTTCCACACTGGGCGAAAGAGATGAAACAATAAGTGGGGTAGATGTCGGAAGTATAGCAGGTGGGGAGGGGAGATGGCGAGGAAAAGTAAAGAGGACAAGAATCATGTTTTTGCATTTGCTACGGCTTCAAAACAAACATTTATAAAATAAAATGCTTCTTTTTGAAGATTACTCTATAGCATTTGAACATTCAAGCAATAAAGCCAGGCCATCCGTATTGAAAAAATAACATCTTTTTAAGTTACATTATTCTTTTTATCCTTTTTTTCATTTTCATTCACCGTCTCTCTCCGTCTCTCTTTCTATTATTATATTATCACTATTTTCTTCTTCTGTCTTTTACAGAACACGACTTACTACATCATTTCTATCACATAATAACTCGGTCCTTCTACTAAGAAGACGATCGAAACGAAATTCAACACACAGCCTTCATTGCGGTATTCTTGTAACATTCCTACATCATGAACAAAAGCAATTTTAAGAAACCTCAAGATTAAACACGTTATCAATTCTTCGATACTAAGCCTGCAACACTAACTCTGTGCTAAATTTACACTTCATCAAATCACTATTAGCGCCTTTACTCTTTTTCTCGGTTGAATTGATATTATGTCGGAACACCTTGGAAATCAAACTTACGAGCTAAACAAACACCAATGTAAAGCTGGGGTGGCTGGCAATGGATGTAAATCTGTTTTCAGTCCATAACACAAGCGTTCACATGTTTAGAACAAAGTGTGATTTTAATACAACAAAACATTTAAGAAATCTACAACTTAATAGTGTTGTATTTCGAGCCTTGTAACGTTTTGAAACATGTAGATGGTTATTTTATGCCACACAAAAAAAGCTGTAATATAGTACCTCGCATTACAGATTCTATCCTACGTAAGTCACGGGAAAGAAAATACTGCATGAAAGCAGCTCACCAAACCAGAGGTTTTGGTCTTCAATTTCTGGCTTCATGGACTCAATTATACCAGAAGATTTTTTTAAATTTACGATTTTGAAATTTCGGGTTGTCTCATTGCTCATTGAAAGATGCAATTAAGAATCTTTTAATACAAAGTATAAACGATATATCTAGCAGTATTCGAGTTGCGCGAAAATTCGGGATCCGCAGATTTCTCAGGTTCCCGTTATATCCACGTAAGTCGAAAAGTTACTGTACCTTCTTCTTCTTTCTTGGCCTAACGACCTCTTTAGGTCATGCCTGCCATTTCTGGCTTACAAGACTAATTGATACCGCATAGTTGGTTAGTCAATCCTCACTATGGGGGAACGGCCCAGATGAGACTTTAACTGTACCTTGATACTATCCTTTTTTTTATTTTTCTTCAGGAACGGCCTGCCCATATTGCTATCTCACATATATTATTAGACGAACAGAATCGTCGCGCTTACCATAAACAAACTGTAATGACGTTAAAGATGGTCGCATGCGGTACATTTCGTATTTAGAAGGGTAAGAATTGAGCGAAGCACTGTGAAGTTGTTAATCAACTGATTTTCAGCTTGTGTACACCCAATCTAGTACGTGGAAAACGTCTTCTGACATGAAAAGACAGCCGTAGCTTACTGCGATTTAAACCAAAAACACTACACTGTTTCTTCTTCGCTTCCACTACATGATCCTTGCTCTACAGCGGTAGTACTTAAAAGGGCACTTTTTCTTACATCGTTTCAGCATCCTTTATTTAGCGAAAACACACGCATGCAGCGCGACTGGCGACCGGGAAGCAGCGGGATTTGCGCTAGATTGCGACGGAAAAAACACCACACGCTTAGGCACAGAGAACACACTACGATCAGTACATTTTTCTTTTTTCTTTTTTGCTTTGAACAGTACTTCTATTCAATGGTTGTGGCACTATTTCACGACATTTATTAGCACAGCACTAAGTATCAAAAACGCTCGGTTACAACTACTTTTTTGCACGAAAAAGGATCCTATATTGGAAGAAACAAAAAAAAGTTCGAAAAATCGATAATTAAAACAAAGTTCTGCACACCTAGTTAACACTTCGCGAGCATATTTACACAACTTTTCAGAGTAGAGACTACATTTTGAAATTTTGCGCACATCCTTCATCCGTTGGTAAACGTCTCGTGCTATTGCGAGGAAACGGGAGGAAAAAAAAACTTTCACTACCGCACCGACCGACACGCACACAACAATAAACGCAAGTATACGGCATGAAAACACATACAACCTATTCAAGATACACTACTTTTGCACCACACACTGGCTGGCACCTGTACTGTATTGTGCGTGGTGTGGTAGTGGCTGCCGGTACGAGATTTTCACTTGTTTTCCATGGACCGATTCCGTCCAAACAAAATAACAAATCCAACACATACACTAAGAAACACTCCCACATCGAGACACAGGAGGCACCGACATTCCCACACGGCGATTCACCCTGTGTGCATTCGCCGACGAACAAACCACCACCACCTGTCAACGATTGTTTTCGTTGCAAACATACACACGCGCACACACACACACACACACACTAACGCGCGTGCAATCTGTTTCTTTATTTCGCTATCCTTTCTATACGTCTCATCGTAGTAAACACACACACACACACATACTTTCCAGGCACCTTCTACAATCAATAGCCGAGGGCGAGAACAAGTAGCAAATTATGCGTGCTAAATCATCAGACGACCGACCCCCCAAACCTTTAACAAACACTCCGATAGCTTTTGTGTTACTACGATTGATGCTGCCCTTCTTGTTTGGATTCACTTTTCCGATCGAAGCATGCGCGCGCGCGCACTTGTTGGACACTCTGTCGGACGGTAACGGTATGACGTATTTACGAAAGTTTGCCTTTTGATACCACCTCACGGATTCTCCCTCTTCGCTGATTGTGTTTACCCTAGCTAGGAGGAGTTATACCGGATGCCAACTAGATCAAGTAACCGAGTGTTTGCGAACGGCGGAGGTAAAGTTTTGATGTGTCAGAAATGACAGGTGCAGGGTCAAAGCTGTTGTCAAAGTTTCTGTGAATTAATTTTACGACATTTAAAGTTTATGTTGTGTTGATGATGATATTTCTTTAAAGCAATACAGCATTGGCAATGCAATGAACATATTCCTTTATACAGCAGAAACCACAGCATAGAATAAGCTGCATCCTTACGAATGAAGAGATTCCCCCCATTCGATAGGATTCGAATTTCTCGTAGGTGGTTTCCGGTGGTGGTCCGGTTGTTTCCTGCATTCCACCGTCGCACGCCTACGGTGCTTTGTGACGCACATAAAATAGCACGTACGTGTGTGAGTGGTGTGTGTAAGCGTATTGTGTGATTATCCTCCACAATCGAGGACGATTTTGGGTGAGGACAACACCATCTCATTGCGTTTGCTGATAGTGGGAAGTAAATGCAAGAACAGGACAAAACGTGAGCCGCCGCCATACGGGAAGGAATGAGAGAAAATGCGTCAAAAAGATAGCAGCAACCGCGAATAAACCACTAACCCGAAAGAGACGAACCGGTTCGCCGTTTCGTGGATACACGCGATGTCGTGTCCCTGTCCGCGAGCACCGCCCTCACGCACTCCTCCTCTTCCTCCACACACTTGTGCATGATATATTCCCCCTTAACACTTTACCGCCCCACATCTTCTCGTCTGCATCGACAACGCCGTTTAAAAAGTCTCCAGAGGCTGCCACCGCACGCGCGTTCGGCGAAGCCTTCATATGCGCGCTCGGGTGGAAAAAAAGAAACTTCTTCTCGAGACGAACAATCATCGCACCAGCAGCGGCAGACAAACACTCGCACGGAGAATGTGGTCTGGTAAAGGAAACGCGCAGAGAAGACGTAACACACGAGGCAATAACATCAAGAACTATCTCGGTTGAACGCAAAGCAAAGAAAACCTATCACAAATTCATTCCTTCACCTTCCTTCGCCTTTTCGGTCCCGTTGGGCTTGTTGCTCGGTTGCCTTACCATCCCAACCACGTACGCCTTTGCACTGTAGAAATTTTTCCAAAAAGATTCAAACGTCGCTACGGGGGTATTGTTCTTTTCGCCCAAATGCCGGCCTAGGTTACTTTTTTTGTTAATGTGTTTTACTCATTTGAAAGCCTACCAACGCATAAACGTACGATATCTTCGTATCATCAAACTTCGAATGTCAAAAATTAAGATGAAAGGATATGGTCCCTTGAAAGAAAACATTCTTCGACGATAACTAATATCAGTTTGATTCTTGAAATATTTGCGATATTTAGATGGACCAAAACGTACACAAAAAACCACCCTCTTAACGTCCTCCCAAAACCGAAGTGTCAATGTCAGGATAGTAATTGTTTACAGGACAGAAGAAAAAAAGGGTGCATTTTGTTGTCCTGTCACAGGGATATTCACAGCTCACTAGATTGTTTCTATAATTCTCACTTAATGTAGTTCACTGGCTCTCACCGCTCACCCGCGCTGACGGTAATGTGGCAAAAGCGGAAACGAGAGAGCAGCTACAACAAGCAAAGAATATCCTTTCTCACTCTCCACTGTATTCGCCTGAAGTGTACCCGTTTCCATTGCGCTTCCATAGTCACGGACGATGAAAAGAGACATCAAATAAGAATGAAACGCACACACACACATACAAACATACAGCATGAACACATACGCATGGTCCCAGAATGGTGAGGAAAAGCAAAAGTAAAA
>KZ063547.1:9343-29632 GCA_002091835.1 Anopheles maculatus
AATTTTCCCTTGTGCAAGATACAACTGAAGTTACGGGAAACGTGAGCAAAACGTAGAGAGCGAGACACAGGCATACAGGACCTTTTCGAAAACTATGGACGACCCGAGAAAAAAAGGACCCTCGTCGCTATGTACGGTTGTATGTGACACATCGTTACACATCGGAATGGAATGGAAGGAAACGGCAAGTCCCCGATGCTTTCGATCATCAATGCGGCTCGACGCAATTGGAAGAGGATGGCCAGGTGTGATTGTATATGTCTGACTCGAGCGCGCGCGCGCACTCACATTCGCCCAGCTGATCGGAACGTTTTTTTTTTTATTCCTTTCGTGCTGTTTAATTTCTGCCAGTGGAGGACGAGGCCGGCTGCGACCTCTGGGCACGCGACACATGCGCCAGACCAACGGCAACCACGGCAGCGACCGGACAAGTCTCGCTGCTTCAGTACTCGCTCCGGTACGTAAGTGCTCAGTAGTCTAGCGATAGTGCTCACTAGTTCGGGAGCGCACGCGCGCGCGTGTCTGTGTCTATGTGTCTGTGCGTTCGATAAGTGTCTTGGTCGATGTGACGGCAGCCTTCAACTATCTGCATTCCCACATCACTCAACAAACGGTGCTTCCCAGCGAGATCCTTCAAGTCATCACCCGCACAATGTCATCAGTCAACCCACCGAAGCGGATGAAGCTGAAGGAGAACCAGATGGTGGTGACGGTGCGTGACTTTGCTCCGGGCCCGGTCAAACGCAAGCTACCGCTCGGCAACTACGTCAGCGCGGACAACGTCCTACCAACCGTCCAGACGCTTGCCAAACAGCTCGTCCACGTGGGTGCAACTCCCGGTCGGAAGCGGTCCGGTAGCTCGGAACCGAGAAGCGGCGTGTCCGCCGTCGAGCGTCGTAACGCGCGCGAACGCAACCGTGTGCAGCAGGTAAACAATGGGTTCGCAGCGTTACGGCAACGCATCCCGGACGAAATCGCGGAAGCGTTCGAGGCAGGCACAACGGCCCGCGGCGTTCACAAGAAGCTCAGCAAGGTAGAAACGCTCCGGATGGCGGTGGAGTACATCAAAAGTTTGGAGCGCTTGCTGGAGCATACCGGCACGGGAACGGCCGGACGCGTGCCGACCTCCTTCACCACCGACACACCCGACACTCAGCTACCCGCCACCCCACCCCCGGAACCGGTCGGACAATCCGGTAACTTCTTTCTCGCAATCAAACCACGCACCAACAAGCTGGAGCACACCGGGTCCGGGATGTCTGGCCTGCCGGCCGATTCGCTCGATCAAACGCAGATCACCATCATCAACGGGCACCAGTACATGCGCATCCCGGGCACGAACACCTTCCAATATCTCGACCCGGAAAGTCTGCACGACGAGGATGACAGCTCGACCGAACGGCCGGTTCCGCTACCGGACGGCGAAGACAGTACGTGCTCGAGCAGTGGCGATTTGCTGAGCGAGTCCGCGATCGCGCTGTCGCCCCAGAGCAACTTTACGCTCGAACCGGACACGGACTCGAAGCGGGATGTGGACTCACTGTACCATTCGATCGTGTCCCAGCCGGACGGGTCCGCCGTGTTCGATCAGCAGCAGTACGACGATCTGATGCTGATCAAATCGGAACTGCAGGATGAAGCGGACCTGGCCGAGGATGCATCGTTTCTCAGCTGGTTCGAGGCGAACCAGCAGCTGCAGCTCCAGCAGCAGCTACACCAACACCTACAGCAACAGCTCCAGAACCAGCAGAGCTTGCTGGAGTAAGGCGGCCATACCAGTCGGACTACCGAAGAAGTTTGTACAGAAGCATGTGCTTTTATATTTCAGCTCTGGGGGGCGATTATTTATAATATTTATTATTACCTCCTGTTTACCGAATACACAGTAGTGCACTTATTTATTTTTCTTGCAAATGGGAGTATTTAACATACAAGCGACACGAAACATTTGAACACTAGATCGCACAGGATTGGATTGGAAACGGGAAACAACTAGATAGGAACTAAATTTTGTTAGAGATTGAGCTTAATACTCGTTGCGTGTATGATAACAATCGGCTTGTTTTTGTCGCTAGTGCCTGTCAAACGAGCTGTCATCCGTATTGACGTTAGCTGACTGAGAAGTATTACGTTTATAGTTGCATAGTGCTAGACTGAGGAACCGTTTAGGGTGTTTGAATAGTTTTAGGGAATAGTAAGAAAAAAACGACGTATTATTATTAATCGCACACTAACACTACTTTACCAAACATAATTATAAGTGTGTATGTGTAATGTAATTGAAGGTAAATAAATGGGATGAAAACGTATTTCTGTTTGTTGTTGTCTTGCTTTTTTTTTTGTATACACACATAAAAAAGGGTGAGATAAAGGACTTTTGCTTTGGGCGCAGCTAACTGAGGGGTTCTCACCCTAAAATCAGGCTCGTCTATATACACATACAGATGCTGGAATTCACACACCCGGAGACTCGATAGGAGTTTTTTGCGTGTAAGGTATATAAAGGATAAGGGTGCATGCTGGGCTTTGGTCTGGTTCGCGTCCCCGAGTTTTAGCGAAGTCACCAGGTTCGGAGAGCTATTGTCTGGAGGTCCTTCTCCAATGACTCCCGTTGGATGTGTGTTCTCACATTTCAATAGGCCAGCACTGCCGTGTTTTTATCGCACCATTCCACCAAAAGTCTTACGCTAATCCCGGTGCGCCGTATGTGTCCTGCTGGGTGTACCCCAAGCGTACTCGCATTGTGACGCAAGCGCAACACACATTCGCGCTGTACTGTAATTTGACAAACGTACGTACCGAGCGTAGACGTAGTTTGAAAACGGACGGTTCAATTTCGGTTCAGCGCATTCATCGGGACGTGCGGGAATCCTGACGGGACTACCTGAACATATCCTGCAGCGGAACGGTTCGAACGTAGCTACAAAAGATCTCCCAGATCATGAATCACAGAAATCAAATGTAATGGTACGGTAGAATTAACTGCTCGGGAAACCCAATTCCCGGCTCGGGGATCCGGACAGTAACGAGAAGACGAAGAAGCGAAAGGACCAGCAAGCTAGAAAGAAAGACAGCGCCAAAGAAATAAAAGGAGAAGCGAGAATAGGAAGGAAACCCGTAATCGACAAAAAGGATCAAAATTGAGGAACGTACGGGAAGGTCCTCCAGTGTTGTTTTGTGCGGCTGGTATAAGCGTGCCGTCCGAGGCACACGACCCAACAATTCTAAACGAGCCTGTGCGTGTGTGTGTGTGTGTTTGCTGGCAGCTGGCTGAAACATTCTAACCGAACCTGCCGGAGCGAGAGCGAGCGAAGGTTTCGAAATAAAGATCGAAGCGATAGGGAAGGACCGCACGATCCCTCCGGGACATCTGCATCTGCGCAAGGGCACCGGCCGTGGCCGGATCCCGAGGTTCGGTGTTAGCTTCGCAGTCCAATAAAAATGAATACCGCCACCCGATAAGGCGCTCCCGCTTCGGTGACACACACGCACACAAGGTGACGGGTACTTCCCCCTAGTCGGCAAGGCAAGGTTAATTTATTCCACCCAGGGTTTGTGTTTTTTTTTTCGCTCGCGCACTCTACAACTCTAGGATTGTTTTGTTGCTATAAAATTGCTTTCAACTTTATGATTTTGGTGCTTCTGCGCGACTCCCGGAAGTGGGCCTCGAAGGTGCCGGATGTGTGCTGCCGGATTCTGCAAACACGTGCCAGCCGTGGGGAGAAGTGTGTGCGCGTGTGTGCACCTCCCAGAGTCACCGAGTCAGGTCGGTGAATAGCGAATTAAGAACGGGGTGCAACACGAACGACCTCTCGGCTAAGTTTCATTTCCGCACGGAAGGAGCAGCTTTTAAGGGCCGTAGTTATGGGGAAAGCTCATCAAAAACTTCCTTCCTGCATGTCAAGTCATAACCCTCTCGCTCTCTCGCTCTCTCTCTCTCCATTTCTCTCTCTCTCTCGCTTCTCAGTGGATAGTCCTGGGGGCAGATGTTTTTTTTTTTCGAGGGCCTTTACCGATATCATCCCGCATCTCTTGTCGTCCGCCGGCTCGTAGAGGTCCAGGTGTTTCTACGCGTGTTGCCTCGTAAGGACTCGGCTAACGAGAGGCACCAAAGAGCGAGAGCGCCTCAAAAGTCGATCGCCGATTGATTGGTGTATGTTTTTACGTGCGCCCTTAATTGCGCCCATCACAGCCCAAACGCTATGCAATCCGCACTACACCCGAAAACCTGTTTGTTTTTTTTCTACTACCCAGCCACAGCAGTTGGAATCTAATTTCGCGAGGGCGCATCCAGCGCCTTGATTTGCGCCCGTCGCGTGTTGATTGGAAATCTCCGCCAGGGGAAAACAAATTAAGACTTTGTTGCTTGATGCGAGTGCAAATAAAAATTAAGCTGAGAACGCACCGCAAGCAACTGTTCCAACAGTGGATCGACTGTGAGCTGAAGCACAGCATAATGAACGGTGCAACGAAAACGAAACAAAAATAACGCCTTTAAAATCCGCATACCGAGCTTCTTTTGCACCACGAACCACCACCATAATTAGATCAAACTTCCGAAAATCCGCGTCCTCGTCTTTGCGGGTCCGGCCCAAGCAAAACCGTCACGTGCCGGCTTAACGGAGGCAGCGACCGTCATCGCACAACCGACTAGAAGTATGCGCAATTATAATAATATTATAAAAAGAAATACAATAACAATAATGATAAAGGACACGGCTGGCGACTGGTTAGCGGTCGCGGGAGAATGAGAGAATTAGCGAATAGCGATAAGCGAACGCGCCTATAAGAAGGTAAGGGCTTTCGGGGGCCACAAAATGATAACCCATCTCGCGGTGTGCATCCTTGCCTTTCAGTGTGTAAGTGTGTGGAGCGTTTGGGGGGGGGGCGACGAAAAAAGGAAGATAATAAACTCTTCGTACTACGCCGAAGAGATATTCAATTTGGTGGCGATCGGCGCGCGCTTGAGCGTACGCGCGCGCGCGCGCGCTCGCTCATCTTCACCGTGCAGCGGCAGTATTATTTTAATTTTTGTGTGCCTGTTCGGTGGTTTGCTTTTTATTCTTATTTTGTTTTTTTTGTTGTTCCGGCCAAGCTCATTCGCTTCAGCAAACGATAACAGCGAACGAAACCGAAGGAAACGGCGCACCTCGCGGGTCATTTCGGAAATTTCGGAGGGACACGACGCACGCACACGGGTGCTTAGGTTGCTGCTGCTCTTCATTAGATGGAAAATCGCTGCGATGCAGGATAGAGAGAGAGAGAGAGGGACAGAAGGTGGATGAAAGGAGGAAGGGAGGGGTGTTGTTTTGTAGCCAGGTTTGGCTGCCGGCGGTTCGCAGACGGGCGCAATATTAAAGGCACTGCCGTCGCTGGTTTTTTTTGTGTTGCTGGCAAATAAATTGGCAACGCACTCGCGGGCAACCGTGGCAGGCTGTAAAATTTTGGGCTGTTGCAGTTGAAATTATTCGGTAAATTGGGTAGGGAGGGAAGGAGATGATGGGGTGTTTTTTTTTTTTTGTTGTTAAGGGGGTAAATTTTAGATCCCAAAACATGCTTCAAACTCGTCGTCCGAGGATGGGTTCGATGTTTGCTTTTATTTGAGGTTATCCTGCAATCATTCACCCTTTTTAAAGTGCTGTGTGCGATGTCCAATTGATGGGAAATAAATACAAAAAGAACATTAATCAACGACTAAGTTTTTGCGCATGATAATCCAAATTAAAAAAATAATAAAATATTCGAAAATGTTTATAAATTATTTTTAACTTCAAAACTCCATCTTCTGCATCTTTGTTAGAGGAAGCCAAGTGAACACACTTGTCGAGATATATTAATTGCATTTATGATCAACCCTTAACGAGCGCAAACAAGTGTGCGTGTCGCGATCACCGGTTATCAAAGCATTCATTATGGGGTTCATCGCTTGCCGCCCGCACAAGTCTTTTGATTTGGCCCTTGAGGTAAATAAAATTAGTACAACACTGCTCAACGCACCCGTAACTCGGTCGATTTTTAACGTAGAATGATGGTTTTAGCATCAAATTAAAGGTAATTTTGTGTTCTTTCTATTAGAAATGTTTTAATTTAAAAAAAGGGTTGTTGAAAGAGTCGAGTTGAATGTTTGAAAGAGGAAATAACCATAGTCATAGATGGCTAGAGGTTGTAGAGCGATAGAAGCAGAAGAACCGTGCATTAATTGCGAGCTCTAGTGCAAAAATGTTTAATAAAAATATTTCTCAATATGTCTGATAAGTATCTGATGGTAGAAATGGATGTTCCGAGCAAGAAACATGAGGTACCGAGTGTGTTATAGAATCGTTTATGTAAATTAGGTGTAGTTGTTGGTCAGGCGAATTACTTATACATCATTTTTATCTTTAATAATCATTCATGTAATACCTGGGTTACGACCAGCAAATAAAAACTACAATTTACTTTGATTTCATTACTGGCAACTTCTGATGTCGTACAAGACGGTCAAACAATTCTGAAGAGTGCTGAGGCGAAGCTGGTCGTATTAATGGTAATAACGACGATCCAGTCTCATCTAGATGGTTTTGAAGTAATGTGCAGGTCTGATGCTTCAGGAGAACTGATACATAGTTATATTAGCCATTACCTTTAGGTCCTATTTCTATGTCATTGGAATCCTAACAACGGCAGCACGATATAATCAAGTGCAAAAGAGAAGTGTAGACTGTTTGATGTTGTATTCCCCGTAGGCTAGACATTTGTTGAGTGCTCTAGCTGTTAGCGGACTATCTTTGGCGGTGTGTGCGAGCAGGGCGTGAGGAATAGGAGAATGAACCACGTGCTAGCTGAGCTGTTTGACGATGCAGACATCCTGACGGTTGCCAAAGCCGGAAGAATACGTTGGTTGGGTCACTGGCTGAGGGAGATCGGATGCAGCCGGGGATAGAGAAGTGCGGCCATGGACCTAGTTTCCTGGAAACGAATTGGATGCCAGGCCCTGTCTACTAGATGTGCTCCATAGGAGCAGGCCAAGAAAGAAGAAGAAGAAGCTCTATGAATGACAACATCACATGTCAGGTAAAGATGGATGGGTAACTCTCGAGGTCTTTACTACCACCAACAGTCTGCCCAAGAGAGATGGACTTGCTAGAGAGCTCCATCCGAGTTTCATGGAGGTAGAAACTTCGGGAACCATCTTCTAAAAGTCAACTCAGAGTCTTCATTTTCTTCTTTCCTGGCCTGCTCCTAGGGAGCATGTATTTAAGACAGGGCCTGGTGTCCAATCATTCTCCAGGAAACTCGGTCCATGGCTGCATTCCTCCACCCCCGGCTGCATCCGATATCCCTCAAGTCTGACTTCACTTGATCCAGCCAACGAGCGAGCACAGCGAGCACGCCTCCTGTCGAACGGGTCGCTGACGAGCACCTTCCTGGCAGGGCATGAGTCCGGCATCCTCATCACGTGCCCCAACTAGCGTATCCTTCCAGCTTTGGCAACCGTCAGGATGTCTGCATCGTCAAACAGCTCAGCTAGCTCGTTGTTCACTGCACTGGTAAGGTATGGATCCGAAGCCTCTTGTAGGTCAATAAAGGCTCTCCATACCCTACTTCGATTCAATACGTCCCCGGCGTATAGAACGGTAACAGGTCTCTCCAAATATCTGAGCTTGGGTATACGGCGAAACCCAACCCCTTGGGAAGATGGGTGATATGGCGAAATTGAGCGGAGGGGGACAGCTAGCGTCTGTTCTCCATGTTAGGGGCGGCTAGTTGTCCTTTCTGTCCTGGCTTCCTACGAGACTTTAAACAGCTAGGAAGCGTAGGTCCTCCGACGAGACAGGGGGTTGGAGGAGAGACCTTGCGAGCCACTCCCAATACTACCGCAACGTACGACAAACAATTTATTTCGATTCGGAACAACTCAGAGTCCTTGCATATGTTTATGACTTAAACTCCATTGCTGTCTTATGCAGCAGAGACTTGCTATAAAGCCGAGCATACAGTATAAAGTCTGAAGTTGAAGATTATCGAGACGAAAACTCAAATTAAGGTGACATCACCTACAGGGAATGTACAGATAGTGGATCACACCTTTGAAGTCGTCCTAATCTTCACCTATTAGGGATCAAAAGTCAGGCTCTGTCAGCTTCAGCTGTCAGACTATATAGGACTTCCAGTCTCAGTATTCTTATACATATCTAAGGCATAGATTCCATCTAAAACTGATGCATTCCTCTTAATACAACTTTTTGAGAGGACGACACTCAGAATGATTTGTGAGGCTCCGGTGAACTACTCATGGCAAAGTCCTCTCAGGCCATCAATGAAGTGATGGGATCAACAACCAGTAAGTAAGCATTTATAACCCTGCAAGACTACACTGTACCACAATTTCTTTAAACCCACTGCTAAAACTATTTCCAATTCGCTTCTATCGATCATGGCAAAGGTCTTGATCGAATTTCCACAGCTCCATATGGCAATCCTTTTCCCATTGTTCACCCCGTTCTCAAGCAACAGTTGGCCACATTTTGCTGCTAGCTCCGTTGGCACGCACGCCAACTTCCCTGACGAGACTTAACATGCGCAAAGTGTCACTTTTTTTGACCGTGCCGTTTCCTGTTGCCATTATTAATAGCTTAAAACCCGATCCCTTACAAAGGAGGTTTAGCGCAGCGAAAAACAAGAAGGAAAACCGTGATGTGGCGCATTTCAAGTGACACAGACAGTTGAAGCAACACAATACCGATTCATCAGCACCATCGAACGGGCGAAACAAATGGTAGGTTTTGGTTGATGCCATGGTGCAGCTAGAAAGTGCTTTGTCAGGATCGGCAAGTGGGAACAGTTCGAAGAAATGAAACCCTTTTTTTTGGCGGCCTTTTCCTTTTGTGGAATGTTTTGCGATTTTGAGGGATTTTTCTCGCCTGGAACAACACCATATGGCAGTAAATCCTGATCGAGTTACACGACCAGATTGCTCCTAAAAGTATGCAAAGAGTTAAACATTAAATTTTGCAACGTTTCGGACGAGAAAATCTGTTTCCAAAATTAAACGATTAAAATAGAAGCAACGAACGAGAGAGAACTGTCAGCAAAATGTTCGGAGGTCGCTAAGCCGCCCGGTTTACATTGTTTGTTTTGACTACATCGGCATTGTTTCGTGGCGCAGTAATTACTTTCTGTTGCTCTTTTTTTTGTTTGGTTCGGAGTTGAGTTTCCTTTGTGGGTTAGGGATTAGGTGCGGGCGATCCAGGTATCGCATGGAACCGAACCGTACCCAACAGAGGATTAACTGTTCCTAATCCATCCCGGGGCAACGTAGCCCAAAACAACTGATGCTCTTTTTTTTTATCGGCTGTCCTGAGCTGCCAGCCAGATATTCATTTGATTTGGAACTTTTCAGAACCAACTCTCCTAAAGCTAGACGCAGCAGATCTTTAATGACGAATTTTGTGCCACAAACACACATTTCTTGCCTCAAGCAGCAGCAAACGCGAGCGTTGCATGAACTTGATCCTTCCGACTGGGCCACAAATGCGCCCGAACAATGAACGTTTGCAGCAAGGTTAAGGACAACGGAAGTCGCTGCCGGAATGCAAATGGCATCAACTTCCTGTGCCACTTCTAGATCTCGAGCGAGTCTCCGCTCCATTGTCTAGCGCTGTTCCGGTGCGCAAACCCAGAACAAAACAATGAGCCCTAAACAAAGCGAAACCAGCGGAAGAAGAACACGAAAACGCTGCCTTCAACATTCAAAGCATTTTTTTCTCCAAAGAGAAATCATCCGGACTGAATCTTTGAAAAGAAAAAAAAACCCAGAGAGCTGCCGAGGTTCGTCGCCTGCCGTTTTTGTCCTGGACCATTGGTCCACACCGATTGCATCGTGCTGTCTTTCCATTTTTCCGGATGACTTTTCTTCTCCCCCACAGTTTCTTTTGCTTCGGTGTTGTTTCGGCTTGCATAATGCCTTCCTTTTCGGGATGGGCCATTGGCTGCGATTTTGCATCACAGCAGCCTGGAACGCACATAAATAATCGGCTCGGCTGCATACGCACGCAGAAGAAAAATTGTGAGGATGTTCGGGTTTTTTGTTCTTAAAGTTTTGGCAAACCGGGATGGCGTAGCGTGAAGCGGAACAGGAAGTAAGCGACGAACGCCGAAGCCCGTACGCACCGAAGCTGCTTATGATGGACGGCACAATACCGAAAATCGTTTCGTACAAGATTGATTCGGGTTGTTGTCTCCCTCTGTCTAGCCTGCAGGAGATGGAAGGGTGGTAAGGGTGCGGGAGGTGAGGAAAGAAAACCGTCAGGAAGGAAGGATTTCTTGCTAATGCAATTTTGCTCCTCCTAAATCCATTTAGTTTAATTATTTCCATTCTAATCTCTTCTTTTAGATGAGGATGTTTGGGTGAACGATTTTGAGCCTAGAAAATGACAGTTTGTTCTGCTTAACCTACATGTTTACATAAAACGTTTATTTTTCTTATATCTGCTATTAATTTTAAGGTGTATAATGAGAAGTTTATACAATCAGCTATCAAATTTTGAGTTGGTTTTTACTTAAATGTATTCATTTATTAGTTGATTGATTTATTTGTTCATCTATTTTGAATCTTTTGTTTTTATTGATTTTACTGGGCATTTGTTTTGTACTCGGTTTAATTAGTTCGTTCTATCTAGTCATTCGTATTTGTTATCTGTTTCATTTCACTGATTTATATTTCTATATAGTTTATTTTTTATTTTTTATTTGCTCAAACTTTATGAGTACAATACAATACAGGAAACACAATAAAGGCAAGGCATTTCTTGCTTGTATTTTGCTTTATTCCGGGCATACTTTTTTATTTATTTACTTCTTTATTTATTTATTTATTCATTTATTCATTAATTTATATATTTATTTATATATTTATTTGTGTATTTATTTATTTATTCCATACTGACATATTAGTTAATTTTATATATCTATCTTCCATTGCATTCGCTTTGTTGCTTTAGCATATTTATTTATTGCATTATTTATTAATGAGTTTATTTTCTATGTTTTATCGATTTATTGATGTAATGGATTACTTTTATGTTTTTTTTTCATAATTTAACTCTTATTATTTTTTGTTTTTATTCATTCTCTAATCTTTTAAATTATTTAAAAACTTATCTTTTTATTTGTGAATTGTATAACTATTTCTGTTTTTTTTCTATTTGATTTTCGTTTGTTTTTGTTTTTTTTACTTTATTTATACTCATTTTAAAACTTAATTTCTTTCTTATGTACGTTCTTCTGGATCATTTTATATTGCACATTTGTTTACCTCCATTTAACTTTTCTAAGGTTTATTTTTGTTTTCGTCTCGTTTATTCATTTATAGCGTTGTTACTTCTTTTTTTCTATTCATTTTATATACTTTATTAATTAAAATTGTGGTGGTTTTTGTTTGTTTCAACAAATTATTCGTTAACTCATTTATTTGCATATTATGTTTGCATTTCTTCGTACATTTACGAAATAGTTTATTCATTGTTTTGTGTTTATTAATGTTTGTTTGTATGTAATTGTTTTTTTATTGCATAATTCATTTATTTTTATTTATTTTTCTTTTGTATGTTGATACATTTTGTCATTTAAACGTATTTCTTTTTTGTGTGTGTACGTATCAATGTGAATTCTTGCCTTTATGAGATTCACACATCTAATGTATATAGTAAACTCTCAGTAAAGTCTACCTGATTAACCAATTTTCAAGGTTAGTGACAAGGAAAATAAGGTTTATGCATTACCTACCACAGCCAAAAAGCTGTCTGTAGTAGATAACTACTCACAAACAGGATTCGAAAGACCGCTTCGTCCTTCTTTTTTCTACGTAAGGTTGGATGTCAAACCATTAAAAGCAATTTCTGCCACATCATCGTAACGCAACAAACTAAACGTTCCAGTCCAGTCCCACCCAAAACCGGTCTATTGCTAATCCGCAGTCTGCTTTAAACCTTGCGTCATCCATCCATCACGCATTTCACACGTACTGAATCCTTTCGGCCCCGCAACCGGGCACAATCCTAACCCAAAGCGCACAATTAAACCACTTTACGGTGCCAATAATTAAACGGCTATTTCGCTGGAGGATGTGCACGAATCACCCGAACGCTTCCAGGAAGATGCGCCGCTTAATAGCACGTAGAAATTGCACCCCTTTTGTCTTTGATTTTGCTCGGCATCTAATATCACGATGTTCGGTTTTATTGCGGCACCGTTAACAGAGCGAACGAAAGATTTCGACCGAATGCAAGCGACGAACCCCCGTGCTTCGACTGTCGGTGAACTGTAGCAAAACAAAGCATAGAAATAAAAACACGGTACAAACTTAATAAGTCTAAACGAACGTGGGTACGGGATCATAACCCGGTTCATCCCTTTCCCCCTTTCCTCCCTTTCGTTTCTCCTCTACGCCTTCCATTAATAGGCCTTAAATGGGATATCACTTTTGCAATCACACACAGACAGACACGCCGTACAACACAACCAAAATCGAACGAAAAACAATTAAATGCAACCGAAACAAAATCGATCACGAATTCTAAGAGTGGCTAGAGAGAAATTATCCTTCCCCGTAGTAAGGTGAAAAATGTTTGTAATCGTACCGTTTATGGTGAAATGCAGCGAGCGAAAGGAGTCGAAAAAAAAACAACAAACGTCCGCTCTACATTTACTAAACCTTTTCTTTGTTGGGTTGTTGCGTGTTCCTTTGCTTTGCTCCTCAACTAAACGGTAATAGGAAAATTAGAAAACATGATTCAAATATTTTTATTGCTTCATTATCCTGTGCCGCGGTAGGTCGGCCCGGGATGCTATCGCGCCGGTAATTGCGTGCTATCGGGTCTGGAATGTTAGGGTTAATTTTAATTGGCATAGCTTTGCGCACCCGAACAACCGATTCCTTGCGAAGGAATCGTCCGCCGATAGGATTCCTAATCGAACGGCTTCGGGCGATTTGTTAAGTGCTTTTCGAAGGCGAAGGACACGTCCAAACGAAGGACACCAACGAGCGTGTTGGTGGTTAGATGGATTGATCGATGGCGCTAGACCACCTGAGAGAGACTTCTCCCACACCGTTTGATAATGAAACTATGACAAAGCGTCGTGCATTAAATAATTCTTAAGTAACATGATCAGGCTTGTGACGATTACCCAGCACATCAAGTCAGTATCAATTTCCCTAAACATCCACAGGAAGGTGTTAGGTTTTTGTAATCGAATCTCTCAACAGATTTCCATCCTCTCGAACACGCGGGGTCTCGGAAACTTCTGGCAGCTATCTTTCAGCGAACAGCTACTCAACCTCCGTAAGAGCATGTCCTCAAGAAACGGCTTCGCGTGGGTCGTAAAAAGTGCTTTACGAGCGTCGGTTTGGTGCCGCACTTAGGCGACCCGAATGGAACAAGGCCTCCGAAGGGTTCTCCATCTGGCGCTGGGAAATGGGTTTTTACTCGTCGTTAAAGTGCAGCAGCGAGCGAGCGAAAGAGAACGACCCTGTGTGACAAAACGGAAGCTGAAGGCAACAGCTTTTAATTGTTTGATTATGGTAATCAATGTACTGGATGCGTCGAGGTTAAAACTGTTCCTGAAACGGCCGAAACTTTGCCAAGCCTGTCACTGTTTACGGCCGTGTGTACGAAGGACAGTGCGCCAATTGGTTTGTTAAAACTGTTTTCTCGGGTGTTATTATTATGGTAGCTTAAATTTTAGGCTTTCGTTGGGCTGCAGGACAAACCTTCGATGGCATGTTATTAGTGTTATAAGGTTTTCGTTGCGAAGAGTGTCATAAATGGTCGATGTTATTGGCAAGGTGGCCGTGTATTTATATTTCCCTCAAGTAACACTTTGAGTTTTACGACTTGTCCAAAGAAGGGACCCAGTCCACCGTACACTGTTACTAACGATTCTTTTGGACAATTTTTGGACTTTTGGACGGTCTAGACGCAACCGAATCAGCTCAGGTTTGCACGGCTTCGGTCTGTGAGCTATTAAACCTCGTGCGCGTCAGCTGAAACTTGTTCTGGAAACTATGTTCTGGCTCTAAAATTTGTGTTTAAGTCCTACACCAGTCCAATAATAAAAAAGTCTCCAATATCCCCAACATAATCATGACAAATATTAGGACACTAAACAACGACAATAGTTTGTTTAAGTCATCAATTTCATCGAATCTTTTAAAGCAACTCTTTACGGTCGTTTGATGCTTAAATAGTCTGATAATTAAATCAAGACATTATTCATGAAATGATACAAATACTGACGAAGACTCAACGGATCTTAAGCAACTCGATGTGTACAAAAAGAGAGCTTTGGAATGATTCATCCTGGTGATTTATGTGCTATCTAACAGGAATTATCTCTCTTGTTAGGACTAACTGACCAGTTACAGGTGAACCTAACTCCAAGGTAAGCTTCAAGGTAACGAAGGCCTAAACCCTTTCAAGGTTTCAAAGCGCCAAAAAAGAAGTCTGTTGTTCGACTATAGCTTGAATTACCTAGAAGTGTCGTTATTTATTTATTTATTTATTATATTAATAAGAAGGAGGGTTAGGAGAAGGAAATAAGTGTACGAAAGTGGTTGAGGTTTACGAGGAATCAGAAGGTCGGGACCTAAAGAGAGAAGGGAGATATAGTTGGGAGGTCTATCATGAAGTCTCCGAGATAGACTATAAAGAGGTTGTAAGAAAAGAAGAAACGGTGCATCAATCTCGGAGGAAAGCAAACAGGCGATGAAGTAAGACTGCGCATGCGGACTTCATTTCGGATAGTTCCAACAAATGACAGTGGAGAGAATAATAGTAGCACAGTAGTAGAGTAACCATGTAGCAAGCTACGGACTCTCGATTCTCTGCATAGTGGTCACTCCAGCCGGAGTCCAGACAATACTTGCATAATCCAAGCGAGAACGAACCCAAGTACAAAGTCTTCAGGCATATAGGATCGCCAATTTCTGAAGCTATTCTGGTGATAAGGCCCAAAGACCTGTAATCTATGTGCTCATCGAAGGATACATTTTCATCCAACCAGACGACTAGATCCTTCACGGAAGTCTTCCTACTAATGACTGTTCCACGCAAAGAGTAGTCCCAGTTCGTGCCACGTATTAAGCGACAAAACACTTAGGAGGGCATAGCACCAATCCATTGGACGAACACCACAAAGAACAGTTGTTATGGTGGTAATATTGGTGTATAAACGATTCTTAGACGCCTAGTCCTTGTGGTATTCATGAGTTGATGATACGAATCTTACGGTAAAGAGAATATAAACGTCGTTTAATTTATTATGCTTATATAGGATTAAAAGATAAAGGAGAGGTTTCTTGGAGTGCTTTAGAAAGATCCTGGCGTCGACTTGTTGTCAGTTAGTTATCCAGTTAGGCTTAGGGTATGAGCAGCTTTAAACGAATATTAATCCATTATGCTGGTCAGAAAGTTGTGTTTTATTATGAGAAACTGCTGAACAATTCCTAAAACAATCCTTTCAAGGGCGCCTACGTTGGACCATCCTTTCCATACTAATATCTCAGGCTTGAGATCCTATAACAGGAAGTTGTTGTTTGTCGAAAACGCCTGCTTCGTTACACTACACGGGTGTACTTATTATTGGAGGTTTAACATACGAGACGTAGAGCAGTCGTATGGCCGTGTGTACTAACAGGTTACTATATCACTCCGACGCCGTGAATTCGAATCTCGTTAAGATAGAACTATTGAAAAACTTTTCAAGTAGATCAAGTAAGTAGATCTCAAAGTAATTACAAGAAAAAAGGGATCTAAAACTATGTAGAATAAAATATTATTATGTTCCTAGTAGAGATATGATATATTCTTCTACCACTTCTTTTATACTCTCTATCGTCCGGAGTCCGGAGCATCAAGATCTCTCTAATGTCCTTTAGAAAGCGCTTTTTTTTCTAACAGAATTGCATGATTGTTTCACGCCCCATGACCACGACGACACCACACCATCCAGCCAGTATGTCTGCAAACGATGCCGCAACGACGCTTTCCAGTCCAACGGAAACCGACAAACGCTGGTACCGTGGTCTCGCAAATTTCGCCCCCTGAAAGGCACACCAGGACACAAAAAGGGAAAACAATACAACCGGCAGCAACTGGACAGAAGCGCGCGGGCACATGCCATTAAAAACAGTGACAATGATGATGACACCGACCGGAGAGCACACTGTTTAAGCTAGAAAAGAAACCAAGAGAGAGGATCTCGTTGTCAGCGTTGGGTGCATAGTGTAGACGCGCGCACATCTATTCTTCTCTCATTTGCTGCGGACAAAGACACAGGCGGGCACAACAACAAAAAAAACCGGGCAAACACAATGAGCAGCCGTAAGAAAATTGGCCAGGGGACAAAAAGAAAAAAGGACGCCAGGACGATCGGATCGTCGGTGCACAATTCGTTTGCAATTCCAGCAACCCTCGGCAGGGACAAAGCTCCCTGGGGGGGGGGAGACACGGTTTAATGAGCGAACGATTACGAACAAATAACCATAGAAAATTTCTCGGGTTTTCGGGGCGAATGCCTGGCGTGGTCGGGTCCACCTGGCGTGTTGCGCCATGCCGTGCGCCAGTGCCGCGCATGCTTACCGGGTGTATTGTTTAGCAGTTTTGCAGTGCGTTCCACAACACTTTACCGTGTCCCGGGAACGATAGGGCCAACCTGTGTAGTGACCTAAAACGAGGCCACTCTCTATGGGTTTTTCGTTTTGGGCAATGAATCTCCCGCTGGTCCGTCGTCCGGACATCAGCAAGCAGCAATGGTAACCGAAGCTGATGTGTGTGCGTGTTTGCTTAGCCGGGCCGTACTAGTGTAGTGGCTGCTTATATTAGCAACCTAGAATGGCAGGTCCTCGCGTCTAGTTGCTAGATTAGTAGTTGTTTGTGGAGTTGGGAGCAGCAATTTGAACTCGTCCCATCAAACAAGTGCCGCATCAAACAAGGTCTTCGCCATAACACCCCCGTCGAGATCCATGGGAGACGATGAATGACAGCGACGATCAGCAGGGATTTCTGCCAGGTTCTACACCTGGGGCGTGTACCGCTTCAGACATCTGGGAAACATCCCTCGAAACAATGCACACAATTGCAAAGATGTCTGGACAACATTGGGCTGCACGGTTCAGTGCGGCGAATCGAATGATTTGGTTGGGGCAATGTTGGCAAAGCATCAGATTCGTTGCACCACCGCACATTAGCTACAGCGTCGCTGGAATCGGATTTTATGGGCGATACCAAACTTCCCCAAGAAAAAACAGCAACAAATTCTACGATTGTCAAAATATTTCTGCTACAAGCGAGACCGAAGTCGGTTCAGCCTCCTGGTGTTTGCGCTGGCGAATGGTACCGCAGGCGCCTCCAGTAAGCTGTGAAGCCTTCAACACGTCTGGTGATACGTGCGGGTTTGCCACTTTTGCTAAAACAAACATATAATCAACGTCTCGCGTATCGGGACATCACGCACCGCTTAATCCGACCCTACGATCCCAATGCTACGATTAGCGTGCACTGCGTAGTGATGCAGATTGCCCGGTGCGAGAGTGAGAGCGAAAGCATGATTCATGGCTCCCTGCGTACGCCCCTGGTTTCGCTCATTGCTGATTGCTATCACGCCAGATATGAGATACGTGGATAAGAAGCGTTTGGCAGATTGGATCTTTCGATCCGGGCTGCCCGCTGCCGTACAATCTTATCGTTGTTTGCTTTTCATTAGACGCGCCACGGTATTCAAATGATGGTGTCCGGGTGCCCGAGCCCGGGGAATGTCTAATGATGATAATGCTGCAGTCGATAAAACCTGAAACCGGAACCCTATCATTTGGGTGTGCGACGTATTTTTCCCCGAACGCAGGAAGATGGATGCGCTGTAGGGCGTTTTTGGCAAATGTATGCGTCCACAGTTTGTGATGGAAAAGAATGCTTTTTTTTGGAGGTGTCCCTTACTCTGCTGCGCGAAGAACATTTTGTGATAGAATGAGTTTGTTTTTTTGGGACTCTGGTTACCAATTAATGATTGATTAAAGGTTGATCAAGTTTTGAAGTAAGTATGTAAATTTCAAGCAACTTAAAGAAATACTGAAAAAACAGAGCCTTGGTTATCTTGCTTTAGATACCCTGCCAAGCAATCCGGTGAAGTTGTCAGGAGTATGGCACAAGTCTATGAGAGTAGGACGAGACTTGGTGATTTGCAATTGGAGACTGAAGTTGCTATATCTGCCATAATTCGTTACCCACACACACACATCTTACTGCTACAAGTGTTTCAAACATGCTCTCCATTCTTCAAGGTCCCTCCAGATTCCCGAGATTTTTTGTTCGAAATGTTCTTCTTGCACACTGCAGCTATGAGAGATCTTGCAGCTATGACAGCTACTCAACCGGATCTCCAGGTAGCACTGACTCAGCCCGGCAAAGTAGGTCTGCTTCATCCATTGGCTTCGTCCAAGCATCCTTGTCCAAGAGGCTCCGTTTTCTGGAACCTTACCAAAGGAATCTCGTCAGAAGAGCATCAGATTCATGGAGCCTCGTCCAAATCATGGAATCTTGTTTGCTCAAGTATCATAGAGCCTCGTCTAAGAGAATTACTCTTCCAAAAATCTTCACTCAAAGAAGTATCGTCCAAGAAGCCTTGTTCAAGGGATCTCTTGCAAGGAAACTGGCCCGAAGAATGCGCCTCGTCCTAGGATCATGGTTCAAAGATACTCGTTCAAGGAACTTCGCCCAAGGAGCTGCGTCAAAAGAGCATCTTCCATAAAGCCTCGTCCAAAAGCCTCTTCAGAAGAGTCTCGTTCAAAAAGCCTAGCCAGGGATCATGGTCTAATGAGGCACGTTTAGGTAGGATCGTCCAAGAAGGTTCGTTCAAAAATCTTCTTTCAAAGAACCATCTTCCAAATAGTCTGGTAAATGGAGCCTCGTTCAAAGATCGTGGTTCAAGGAGGCTCGTTCAAGGAGCCTCGTCTAAGGAGCTTAGTCACAGGAACACAGTTTATAGAGCCTGACCTAAGGAGTTTCGTCCAAAGATCATGGTCGAAGGAGCCTCAGCAAAGGAGCCTCATCATAGAAGTCTCGTCCAAGAAACTGCCTTCTAGGGACCGTTCAAGTAGCCTTATCCCTAGGAATATTACCAAGAATCTTCGTCTACGAAGAGACCAAGTTTTCTGGGGATCTCATCCAAGGATTTTTTTCCTGGAGATCTCGCTGTCCAATGGGCTTCACCTTAAGCTGCTTTTCATCCTAGAATCCGTTTATGAAGTCTTATCCAAAAAGTCTAGCCCACCAATACAATTACTATACGAAGAGACCTTGTTTGAGGTTCTGGGGAGTTCGTCTTAGGGGCTTTGCTAGGCAAGGTTGGTTAACTTTATGGTTCCTCGCTAATCAAGGAGTTTTTTGGGGCCTTGTGAAGGAGCCAGGTCCAAGTGTCTCGTTTAAGGAGCTTTGCTTTAGGAAATCAACCATTCAAACGGCATTCGCCTTAAGTTTCGTCGAAGCAGACTTCCCTTCGAAGAACTCTTGTCGTCTGGGTATCTCGCGCTAGTACCTTTGTTCATGGGTTCCAGAAAGGGGCTTCATCTTAGGTTTCTCGTCCTGAATGGGGATCTGTCTAGGAAGACTCGTCCAAGTGCTTTTGCCCACCAAGAGCATTAATCTACGAAGAGACCTCGTTGCCTTGGGGAGAGGAAAATCCTCATTTCAAGGAGGAGTTTGTCATGTCTCGTCTAAAGAGCCTTGCCCATCAATAGAATTAATCTACGAAGAGACCTTGTTGTCTGGACTCACGTCGTAGGAGTTTTGTCTTCCAACGAGTCTTCATCATGGAGACTGTTCCAAGTGCCCTTGCTCATCAAGAATGGATTCATCTACGAAGAAACTTTACTGTGTGGGTTTCTCGTCCAAGAAGCTTCGTACAGCCGCTCCGCTTCTCTCCTCGTTTGCCCTTTATGAGAGTTAATCTCGGAAATAATCGGCTCGGCTCGGCCCAGAGCTACTACTTAAGATAACAAAATCTTAATTATAATCTCATTGTCATTATCGTCAAGAGACGCAGCTTCAAAAATAGCAAATTGTATCACAGCTACTAAAACCTAATAACTAACTTATACATTCAACCATTCCTGAGGCACCCGCTGTAGCTAGGACCATTTGCAGAGGTTGAATTTTGCGTTCATGCAATTAAGGTTCCCCGTTTTTGCCTGCACTAAACGCCTCCGTTTGCCAACACGCGATGCACAGAGGCACGGCATCAAATTTGCTAAACTGC
>KZ063548.1:0-13084 GCA_002091835.1 Anopheles maculatus
AACACCGTATGCTAAAGAGCTTAGGCAGCAGTTAAGTGGCACCACTAGACCTTCCTGGATGGCTCGTGTGTACTACCACCGATTGTTGACGATAGGAAATGTCTTTTCTTTTTTATTTTGCGACTGAAAATGATTGCAGAAAAGGAAGTGTTTGATTGTTTTGATATCCATAGGATGAAATGCCCTTAAGACTCTACTCTCTGCTTTACTGGAGCTATGAATTTGAATTTAACCTTCTATAGTATACACCATTTCGTTCGTAATGCGGAGAACTGATTTTACTAAATGAGGTCAAAATATGGCCTTTCGATGAATATTGTTCTTTATTATCCATTATTAGAACTGAATAATTTAATCTACCGGCAGAAAAGACAGCTGCTACGGAAACACGCTGTTAGAGATGCTTGTACGATACTTTTTGTACTAAAGGATAGTTTGCAAGTATCATAAAATGTGCAGCAAATTTAATACACAGCTTATTGCGGTCAAAACATGCTGGTAAATAAAAATGGTTTTATTTATTCTTCTTCTTCTTTCTTGGCCTAACGACCTCTTGGTCATGCCTGCCATTTCTGGCTTACTAGACTTAATGTTACCACATAGTTGGATAGTCAGTCCTCACTATGGGAGAACGGCCCAGATGAGACTTTAACCCCGGTCCTGCCGTGTGAAGACCGGCGCCGCTGTCGCAGTACCACCGGGCCACCCATGGGGTTATATTTATTAGGAAGTCTAAATACTAGGGACAGATTTCAACGGCCTAGCTGTATTACCAAGAGAAATTGATTATTAGCAACAGAAAAAGAGAGTTTTTTTTTCTGTTGAGAGCCCTACCGATGATCACTCAGCTAATTAAGTCGTATCATATATAACGGTCGATAGCGATCGAACCATAGCATCAACGATATTATAATAGGCAGCTTTGAATAGTATATTTAATAATATAAATATCCAGCGGTTTTGATTTAAAACAATCGCATGCCTGCATGGAGGAAATGCCTTGCAAGTCACATGAATGTATACTTGGTCATCACCTACGGTGGTGACAATACGGCCCTGGGCTGTCATATTATAAATTAAATAAATATATAAAAATCGCATGGTATTCTCATAATTTACATTATGCTGGCTATTTGACAATATTCAAGCTATTATCGTCATTGAAGACAATGGTACAAATGTTGCATAAATGATATTATAAAATTGTTTAATAAAAGTAAAGAAAAAAAATTACAATAAGTACAATTTAGTTTGAAATAGCAGAAAAAATGGAAGATTTCTAAATAAAGTAGAATTATCTAAGAAATATACAGTTCATCCAATGCAAAACGGATAAACAATAATATATGTGTAGAAACAGAGATGAAGAGAAAAAGTGAAGAAGAAATAGAAAAAAAAGGAAGAAAAAAAATCTTAACGGAACGTAAACTCACCGCTTCCACCGTAAATTGTAAACGGCCTATAGCTATCGTCGTCAACGCGGTAGAACTCGGTGGCACCACGCGTATCAACCTGCAATCCATGACCGAGATCGTCCCGGAACGCGTGTCCCGTATCAAGCGGAATTACCGCGAGCGATTGCGGAGCGATAACGGTCCCTGCACTGGAAAAACTCGATCGCTGACTTCCGACGTGCGAGCCGACTGGAGCGGCACTTTGGCTATCCAACAGCATTACATCCATTGTGTCGAACGCGATGACACTGTCGCGATGAGAGTTGGATCCTCCAACGGTTTCGGCCATCTCCGGTTTCATTGCATCCTTCGGTTTCATGTTTTCGATCACTCTGATACCAACACTAGTGCGCACGCCTTTATGAAAGGGGAACCACTGCACCAACGGTATGATGTGGAGGTAAAAAATATGTTGATCGCTTTGCAGCTAGTGGTGTAGATAATTTGTGCGTGTACGGCTCCAGAAAAGTGTACAGATTGTCGACAGGAGTTCGTTGCAAATCTCGTCCGAAGCTAGCTGCTGCACACTAGGTTGTGGCGTTGTCCTTGCAAACTCAAAACTCTCCGTAGTTTCCAGCCGTTGACAACGTAATTCGTTGCAAAGAAGTATTCAGTGTTGGGTTTGATAATATCCGGGAAGAAGTACAGAACATTAGACGAGAGCTGTCAAATATACTTCCTTTACAGGCAACTGGTGTAACTTGGTTGTCTAGCACAAAGATCTTTTCACGATTTTTGTTACAATCGGAGAAAAAGTGGCAAGTTTGTAGACTTATGCTTGTGTGATCGCTTTTTCGTTTTTAACCAGTTGAGACTATGGACTTATTTGTACGCTTTTCTCGTTTAGGGAATATTCGTTCTGAAGGTAATTTTTTTTTTGCGATTGGTCGTCTTGTATCGTCTATACTGTCTATCGGCACGGAAGCTTGCTTCGACCGGATGTGACGATTACGCCCATACCCGGCGGTATGCAGAGGAGCGCAGGGTCGGACGGTGTGCAGCGGCGTCCCCAGTTCACTTTCACGTTGGGGCCCACTGGCACTGACCGTCGTGTACCGCGTCCGAAGCTTCCTGATAACTCCAGACTGAACCGTACAGGTGTGCGTGCCTTGGCAGAATTCCTCCGACAGTTTTGCCGACCTTTGTTCTGATCAAATCAGATGATCAGAGGTCAAGAACTGGTGTAAACGTAACACAATGCGGTTGTATCCGTAATGTCTTTCTTTGCAGGTTTTGCCACTTGTCGATGTCGGACGTTACGATATGCTAGTGTAAGATGAGACAGAGACAGAGTCAATGAGCACAAAGTGACGACTAATAGGCGATTAATACAATCCTTTAGTTTAAATCGAAGATATTGTTTCGTAAACGATAACGTTTTCAAAAAATGATTATTTTTTAATAAAAATAGACGATCAGAGCTTTGTGATGTGCTACAGAAATTAAACCACAACTAACTCTTGAATCGTAAAATTGTTGGTAGTGGATTGAAGCTTTTACCCTACACCAGAAAATCGTTAGCATGAATAATTGACTGATCGAAAGTAAGACGAAGACGGCAACGCAGCAATAACTGAGCAATTAAAATATAAGCACACAGGAATGGCAGCGGCTACCACAGAGTGACATGTAAATACGAGCTAGGATTGGGTTAGCGTCGATTGATTGGATTGATTGCGATCGTTAAGAACATTCTCATATGGTCTTACTAGAAGAACTCTTGTCTGCTGATGCTGTTGATCGGCGGCTGGATATTTAATGTAATGAGACATTCACATTTTATTAATCGATGATAATCGCCGATTGTTCCTTCGAATGTGATGGTTATAAATTACACAAATTGATCCACTACTTCGTCATATCACTGCCACTACCGTAAACGAAGAGCACAAATGTTAAGATAATTGTTGAAAGGAGTTTCGTTTTGTCGATTCTACTTCATTATACCTCTTCATTATACACTTTTTCACTTGTGTTTGGAATTTCGATTTATTGTTTCACTGCTATGCAATCCCACTAGCTGGCTTTATAAACACAGAGGAAAATCTAATAATCCACATAAAACTGAACGACACTAAAACACGACAACAGCAAAATATGCTTTTATATGCACAGCAACACAGACAATTATACGAAGCACGTGCGAACAAAGCGCTCTGGATGTGAATTCGCACAAAATTAAGTTAAGATAGATTCGCAGACTCGACGCGACTAAACTGGCGTAGCTGGTGAAAATGAGTGCCAACCTTATGAGCACCATTCATGATATAGATAGTCTCACGCTTTCAGGGTGGCAACCAACGCTCTCTGGAACTGTAGAGCGCGAGAGCAATAAGCTTGGCCCGGTTCATCAGCTGTTAAGCGGGGGCGTGAGAGGGTTCGGAAAAGCTTTCAACCGTCTGTAGATATGTTCACAAGAGTCTTCCGAAAGACTAGGATGGAGATATCGCGAACTTGTAGCTACGGAAAGGGAATGGCTGCGTAAGCGATTGATATTGGTTTCGTCGAGATATGGCCGAACATTTAGCGCGTGAGATATTTAGAGGGGTGAAGTGGAGGTGTAGAAGTAACGGAGGGTAAAGGGGAGGGGAAGGGGTGAGGAAACAATAAAAAACCGGAGGAAAGGGCATGTTGCTAAGGCTTGGACGATTAGAAGGACAAGTTTTGTGGTGATTTTTTAATTTTATTTAAATGCTTAGACCTTGTCTAGATCAACCACTTCTCAGGTTATTGCTTGTACGGAGTGGTCGCATTTAGCTTTTGTTGAAAATTTGGTTTTACATAGCATAGTAACCACGGTGTTCTTCACAATAGGTATGATTATCCGAATCATTAATATGTTGGTTACGAACATAATTCAAATGAAATTGAATTGCAGTATAAAAAATCGTAACAATTTCTATAGCTTTAGACACATTAACTTCTATGTCCGTGCACATTACTACTTTAAAGGGCTGAACTACGGACAACATATCAACTTGAACTTGACTTTTGATACAATGGATTTAATATTATTGGACAGTCAGAGGTCAGTTCTGAGGTCAGAGGCAGTCAAGTCAACCCCACAAGGAATCCAAAAAGGACATTTCATAACCTCTCGAGTTTGACAGAATTGGTAGCTCGGGAACGTTGGACAATACGGAAACAAGAGTTTAACTCACAAAAAATTGATGCTATACTTGCCGGCTGTTTTTTTTTCAATAACAAGGAGTCTAACCTGCCATTTCTGGCCTTCTTTGGTTTAAATTTACCCAGTTAGGAAAATTTAAACGTATGGACAAGCGGTCCGAACGGGATGTGATACCCGGTCCTGTCGTGATCGTCAGTACTGTCTCGGCCCCCGGACCGCTCTCACCCACTTCCAGTTTCCTTTCATTTAGATTTTACCTATGGAAGGTGGTTGGAGCCTCTATCTTCTTTGGCACTACAACCTCCAAAGGGCTTACCAATTCTGGCTTTGGATGAGATTTTACACTCGGTCCTGTAATGCGAAGGAAAGGGATTGCTACCACTATCGTATTAATTTAAGATTCGCAAATTTATCAAAAATGGGTTCCAATGGGTGGAGATTTCTGCCCCCGCAAATCGGATACTTTAAAAACCACGCTTGCCACTATTAGAAGGTTAAACAATAAGATGATAGATGCATTTTGATTAAGAGTCTTTGTACGAAACGCTTTAGCAAAACGATCTTAGGTTTCTCGCTTAGAGTATTAAACCAATGAAAAATTCATAAAAAACGATATTTTAAATTATGAAAAACTGATAAAGGTTTCATGGAATTAGTTCCGGCAGTATTATCCACCTTTTTTTGCATCAAAACCGAAATTTATGCGGAGCAGCTAAACTGCATTGTGTATTGTTTGCCATACAGTTCAAAAACTGTACTGCATTCATATTTCATTTTACTCGAATGGAACACTTCAGCCTTGACTTTGTCCGCTTTGTGGCTTCGAAACGAAAGAAACAGACATCAAAGGTGTGTCTAATAAGTTTGGATGGGTCGAAGCAATCGTAGCCTTGACGTGTTTGTATAGCATAGAAGATAGTTATTAGATAGTTTTAACCTTCATTGCCCAAGAAAATCCATTTGGCATTTTTTTTTTAATTTTTATTCCAGGGTTTTGAAGAGTGTCCAAAACTTGAAGACATATATTGTCTGCTAATAAAAGCCACAGTTCCAGTTATTACGTCTAAAATTCCTGAAAATATTTTACATTCTTGAAAAGAGCTAACAAATTGTATATTTTATTGAATTAATATATGCCATAACAAACCAATAGAGTTTAAACCGTATTCATAATGTTGAGTTATCTAAGGAACACACCGTCTATTTAATCTAAAACAGCACGTGCGTATTGGTAGGTTTGTCTTCTTTTTTTAAAGCGGTTTATGATCGGTTTCGTGTGTCGTGTGTATAACTAAGGGGAATTACAGAAGCGTAAAGTAACGTTAAAATTATTCCCGTGCGTGGGGTTTCCAGATTCTTTGTGTCATTTTCGTACGTTTTAAAGCTTTTTAACGAATTGATTGAAAAAAAAACTTCGTTTCAATTGTGCTGTCTACATATGAGTAATAAGACTTCATTATGAAGCTGCAGAGAAAAAAAAAAACGATATGTAAATAACGTCTCAAATCGTCTGCCTCTTTGGTGAAGAACTTTATGTCAAAGTCCATCTTTTCGTGGATGTGTACATATTCAACTCTGTTTAAAATGTATTATACATAAAATTTGATGTTATTATTATTATTAATATTATTATTATTATTATTATTATTATTCTCACCAGATTTGAAATATTCATGGCCTTTTTTTACAAAATTGTAATTGAAGAAGAAAGTTCTAGCATTCAATCACTTTTTCCACTTGTTTCAATTTTATTTCGATATTAACTCAAAATTCGAACAAACCATGAGTCATTGAAAGATTTAATAAAATCGTATAAAAATAGATGCGACATTTCAATGTTACTTGCCATTTAAACCATTTTCGTGAGTCACATATATGATGAATCATACCTCAACTTGAACTAAAATACATTCCCTAAGATCAGATCTTTGTTATAATCCGGATAAATCGTGGAACGCCTTAAAGAAATAGGACTGGATCAAGAGCTTTCAAAGTTTCTCATTATCTTTTAGGTGTTTAATGTTATGTACAGATGTGAACCGATGTGGCTGCACGAAATCCTGAGTCAGTGGCAAATCAGTTATCGAATGGAACACATTTCGGCTGCACATCAAAGGAGTTAAGTTACCGATTGAACAAAGCCAGGTTACCTTAAAGTGATGACTTTATTGAAAGAATAACTTTTCTTTAAATTGTTTTGAGATTAAAGCATGGCTTACGGATAAGGTCTCGTTTATTAGTTAATCCACGTCGTGTGACTCTGAGTCCAACCGAGCGTAAATTCTCCAAAATAACAAACTGGTATTAAGCAGGCGGGCGCTTGGACCCATACCGTTCTTACATTACATACATTTGTTGATAAAATATTATGCGAGATGTGCACTATAAAACCAAGCAAGGAAATGAATATAATGGTCCCGGTAGCATGCGGGCATCTCAAGAACGTACAGCGGATGTAGTCGTCTTGTGATAGAAAAGGGAATGATAGTTCAACAGAACCCTGACTAAATTCTTTGTTGAAATGTGTGAGAATTGTGCTGATTACGTTGTGGGAAAATGGGATAGTAGCATTGACATGTGACCTAGCTAATCATAAGGGTAGCGCAGCAGGTAGGCTTAGAGTAACAGGATGTCATTAGATGAAAAACGAAAGTTAAGCTACCTGTACGACTACTCATTGTTAACCCTGTTGGTTCGTGTACTATACAGTGTTCGGTGCATTAAAAATGTGTCAATTAGTGCCTTATCAACGAGGTTGCAATCATTTATCTAGCTGTGTACTGCTGCTGTTGCTTACTGCTCTCTTGCTCATTCAAGTATTCGTGCTCAGAGAGGAGGAATGTTACATTTGTGGTGGTAAGGGTATTGTACGACTCTGCCCGCAAAGGTTATTTTTCTTCAAGTGTCGTCAAGATAGCTGCAACACAAGCAACTGCAGTTGATCAAACAACCATTATTGAGAAGCAACCGGTATTTCCTTCTAAGCAGTCTTTGATCTTTCCACAAGAACAGCACACTGCTGCTTCAATGTAACGCTCATCAACATGTTATCAACAACGGCTAATAACATTCCAATCACACAAATTGTGCCAGGTGTATCAAACCTGTTGAAGGTTCCTGTGACAGAGTGCGGGGATTCTACAAAACGTTGTTGAGAGTTCACAAATAGACTGCACATTGAACAAATGAACGAATATTGATAAGATAGTTCTCTCGATAACTGCGTGGTTGGTAGAAAATAGTAAGATACTGAGTATCAGTCACTTGAAGCAACGTTCCATATGCATGTGCGGGAGCAACGCTTCTGTGATTTCATTTACCGCTTCTTGAAGCAAACCAAGTTATAAAGAACGAGGATAGCCACCAACTGTATCTCTCACCAAATAACGTGTCCTCATCCACGTGAAGTGAATGCCCCACCAGCAGACGTTACCGTTTTATTTATTATCTTGCTTCATAAGCAATTCACGGCGACACCCGCGATTCGTGATTCCCGCGCTTTTGATTGACAAGTCAATTTTTGTGTCTAACATACAATAGAAGTCGTGTCAACGTTTGGCCCTTTTGGCATCGATTAAATACTGCTTGTGATTGCAATTGGTTTGGCAAATGATTGCAGTAATTGGGGATTGCGCGCACTCAAAAACCATCCAAAAACCAGGTGTTACAATGTCGAGCGTCACCATGACGTAGGTAATCAACTTTGGGAGGCACGGCCCCACCGTAGTTTAGGCTATTATTGTCAACAAATGAGGATCTGAAGTTGCTTTGAACAACAACAAAAGCTGTTTACGCACATGACATTGGGAGGCTCTGCACAAGCCAACCTGGAGCGGAAATAGGGACTCAATCAAACGTCTTTCTAACGCAATCAATCAACGCTTAAATTATTCGATTGTGCGCTTCTATGGATGATTCCAATTGATGTAAAGCTACAACAAAGCCAAGCACATGTGAGCAATTACCGTAGACGGATTTACTTTCTTTAATTGCTCACCAGCGGCAATACTTTCTTCATATTGTTTTTATTGTTCACTGTGTAGTCGTAGCACTAACGATGTAGCTTATGCCTGAACAATTGTCTATTCCAAGTTGGGATGGGCAAAGCCGGTCTCGGTCGCCGGTTTTTCAATCGACTGCATCGAGCATCTAATCCCATCCGAACCGTTTCCTCGTAGCAGCTATTGACTATTCGGCGTCATGGTATAAATAAGTCAGGTAAATTTTAGAATAAAGAAGAACAACTTTTAATATAGTTACGATAGTAATTTAAAACAAACCCGATAAATGAAAAACAAACTTATTAAGTAAATTGAGACCGTTATGTTGAGATTACTTTGGAATAAAAGTTGTAAATAAGACTCGAACAAAAGTTGGCAAGAGAGTTTGTACAGGTTTGTTTGTAGATATTTGACTCCATTACGTAACGTGATACAAATAATATATCTGTATGTACAAAAAAAAGCAAAACATTCCATCTTTATTATATATAATTTACTACAAAAGCTTGGGAATCCTTCATATGGTGAGTGGTTTTTAAGAATTAAAAAAAAAAGTTAATAGGACATTTCTTCCGCCTGTTGATATTGCCATACGATAGATTATGCAAGTCAGCATTGGACGCTGCCTGAAAGTATAGGTATAATGCATAGACGGAGAGGAAGATGACTGTGTGAAACACAATGGAACAGAACAGCGCTTTAGATTGATGATTCCTGACCAATTCAGAGGATTCACGGCTGACGAACGGCGCTAAACGGCACGTTTCACTATAGACAAATTGCAGTGCTAAGCGATCATAGAAAACGAACAAAAAAAACATATCGATTGTAAACGTACTCGGTCCGCCAATGTATATATGAGTGTGCATATCAGTGCATTCATTTTTTTAATGCACGGATGACGTCTTCGTAATCTTTTGCTGAGCTCGTGCGCCGTTATTTCCACTCTACGTCATGAAATAGTTTCTAATCGGGTTTCTCCCGGTCCCTCTGCATCCTACACTTCGTTTCTCGTAAATATAGACCATACGCGACATGCAAAGGTTGATACTGTTGAACGTAAGCATTTTTTCCCCAACTGCAAAGAATCGTACTTCAAGTCATTTGGCACGTTCTGGTCGTTTGTTAGTATTGCATCGAATATTTGAAGTGCCACAATTAGACGGCATGGAAACATTCGCAAAGTACAACAAAAAAGCAGCTGATGTTCTCAGACGACACTTGTGCTCACAATGCTCATGTAATATTGACGCCAACACCGATGTTTTGATCAAATCATATATTGCCAGCTGAGGCAGGTGACAATGCAGCCACTTACGGGCAATGGATGATGCATTTGATGACACGTTTCGTTTATCATAATGGTGTTTGTTTTTCATGAATGGTTGTAGTAATTAACCCTTTGCTGTAATGTAACGAAGCGGAAGCGGAAGTTGCAACGAATACACTACACTTTAAACGAGCCTTAAAACTTTAAAAGTTTTATTATAACAAAAGTTGTGCAATGCCAAACCTATGAGTTGTTGAAAAATTTGGTGGTATCGTTACGATCATTTCAATCGAAGCAATAACATTAATTTAGTTTCAAGGTTCGAAAACAAAAGACGGATACGGAAATTATTAAGGTTTTTTTGGCTTAATTTGAATAATTAATTTTTTTTTTAATTTTGACTTATTTTTGTTTGGACATAACCATGTCTTCTTTATAATATTGATTGGTTGAAATTTTACACACTTATAATTAAAATTCAATTTAAGTTTAAGGTAGTCGTAACAGGTCAAGGGATTTCCCGCTCATCACACTAAACGTCAGACGCTCACTAAAAGTAACGTGAGAAAGCAATAGAGACTGGTCATACCTTAATGAGCGAAAACGTAAAAAAATTAACACTGCTCGTCGCTAAATTGGCAAGCTTAATAACTGCAACGCCAAGCACAATAGTGAACAAGAGTACAATCAATTGCAACTCTATGTCAGAACATCGTGGGATTTTTCTCGCGAGATTCATTGCATCCCATTCCACTAGCACCACTAGACTTTTCCTAGCATTGATTTTATCAGAATTATATCACTCCCACCTAAAAAAATTACTCGCGATTGTGCGTACACGGCGTACGATATTGCGTGAACTCCATCACCGTTGATCACCTAGTATCAGGAAATCTCGGATTTGTTAGCCTGGAGCGGAAGCGGGTGAGCCTTAGCACATTTGGAATAAAAAAATATGTTTCATCAAACACAAGGAAGATATATCTATGCATATAGTATCTGCAGATAACTGGTAAATCCATACGTCACACATTACCATATAGTATGGTGTCAGTATACGGCTAAATACAACAATCAAAGACGCTTGAATTTTTTATTTATTTTATAGTATGTATTGTCCCAGAAGAAGCTTGAAAAAAAAAACTGATCAAAAATGACAAAGATGAAAACTAGCATCAGGACAGCACTTGTTTCTACGAACCAAATCATTCATTGGACGAGATTTCCTAAACTTCATGTGGACATTCGTTATTTATCATACCATGTACAACTCATATGCTAAACATATCAAAGCAAATGCTGGCACAGCTCATCTGTAAAAAAAAACCCGATCGCTCTGCTCAAACAAGAAATCAATTTGCCACAACGCTAGTGTTAAGCCACGAATTACATTTCATGAGGCAACTCTACTTCACCGATGAGACCATTCATCATAAGGAAGCTACAAATAGACTACCATGCCGCTTTGCGTGGAGAACACGATCTCACGGAGACCTCGGATCTACTTTCTAGCAACCTTCCAAGTGCGTTTGCTTGGAGCCTTTATAAGCATTTACATGGAAGCCTTCGCTGTGCGTTTCCTTCAAGGTTCTCATTGTGGCTCCAGGTTATGTCAATATGGACCATTGTGTCCTTGTGTCACGATCAGTTAATTTCTGGATTTTGTGTATATATTTATAACCAGCGCTTTCATGCATGGTGTTCCAATATTTAGTACTGAATATTCTTGAGTTTTATGAGTGGAAATATATGTGTGATAGTTATGTAGCGACGATGGGTTATCTTCTATTAAACGAAAGTTGTTAATTCCTAGTAGAAGTTGTTAAGATAATTTGAAAGTCTGCAAAGTTCTGATGTAGAACAACCTTCCTTTTTTACTTGATTCTCAACAAGAAATTGGCTAAAATCTTTGGCATATCGTTCCAGTAATTTTAAATTCTGCACCGTAATGAGCATGATACCAGAACTTCTGTCAATTGTGCTCGAAAGGTCTGCAACCGAACTCATAACATTAAAGTATAGGCTAAGAATAAAAAAGTAACAATACGGAAACGCCGTTCTACATGAATAAAGAAAACAAAGAATTTAAAAAGCGGTTAGACAGCATTAGTTGTCTCTGCTGAATGCTTCGGTATTTTATCTTCAATGAGAATTTCGCACCAAGACGGTTTGCATCGTTTCATTCGGACACTGTTCAACCGCATTCAACCGCAGCATTTACGGCACGTGACGACGCCGTTGAGCAGGTGAGGTGGAGGATAATGGACAGCACGATTTGCAAATAGTCCCACATAAATGTAACACGTGTTTTGTCATGTAATCGTTAAATTAAACTTCGATGAAAAAAATAGCTACAAAATGTCACATGAAAATAGTTAGTTATGTATTGTTTTGTGGCTTTTAATTTTAAATTTAGCAATGAAATTTTTATTACATAAGTAGTGTAATTGCTGTTTTTGACCAGATGTAACGAAAAACCACACATGTTTATAGTTTTACTGTAGCTTATAATTGAAACCTTCACATGGCAAACTTAGATTGTCAAGAAATGATGAAAAAAAGTTTTCCCGACAAGTTTGTAAAACAGTTTACCGTTAGAGATTGACATGAATACATTCAACTGTTTTTGAGACAAATGAAAAATGAGGTTTTTTCGATCCAAGAATTGTTTTGACACCGCCAAACACATTTTTCAAAGATATAATTAAAAACTTAATTGAATCTTTATCCTTACTCTCGTAACGTAAATTTTTCTTTCATATCATCTTGTATGTCGTTCCACATGTCAAGAAGTGTAAAGTCCGAAGAAGTAAAGTAGTCCGACTACAATGCGCGAGACATATCTTTGAAACCTTTGTTTCCGTCTAAAAAATAAGAAACACACGCACTTAATGTATCATGTTGCCAATTTTAACACCGTTCATACAAGTGAAAGTGAGATGGCAAGATATGAAACGGAGATAGGAAACAGATTTTTGTATGTGTGTGTGTGTGTTAGCAAATACGTAAGAGATAGTGACAGAGAACGAAAAAACGAAAGAGACAGAAAGAGAGAGAGAGAGAGAGAGAGAGAGAGAGAGAGAGAGAGAGAGAGAGAGAGAGAGAGAGAGAGAGAGAGAGAGAGAGAGAGAGAGAGAGAGAGAGAGAGAGAGAGAGAGAGAGAGAGAGAGAGAGAGAGAGAGAGAGAGAGAGAGAGAGAGAGAGAGAGAGAGAGAGAGAGAGAGAGAGA
>KZ063548.1:13101-50142 GCA_002091835.1 Anopheles maculatus
CCCCGGGTAATTTGTTTCACAGCAATCGGGAAAACGTAACAAGAAATCATGATACAATTTTATAACCCAAAATGCTGCAAAAATGTAACTCTTGTATTCTCTTGTAAGACAAACATCCAGAAGAGTCATGCTGGAATTAAGTACGATGAGGAAAAGTTGCATTGGAAAGACAAATCCGATCTTACAATGATAAGCATTAGTTGAAATATTTTTTACATTTTGTAAAACCGGAACATGAAGAAAGATAAAATGCTCTATAGACCATTTATGGAGTAGTTTATATACCTATGTACATAGCAATCAACTGTATTTAATTGGTTGTCAAAATCCTCAGCAAGCTATAAATACATGATATAAGTGATAACGTTTGTCACGTCTTTATCGAGATTGCCACCGGATAAGATTATATGAAGCAATATTGATTTTTTTTCAGGATTTTTCAAGTCGATGAAATATGACTAGATTACCGCAAAACTATACAAACCTGTTCTGTAGCTTTACATGAAGCATCATTATACTAAATTCCCGGTACCTTTTGCTTGAATGTTTCTATGCTATAGCAAGTCCGAATAACAACACAATGCCGAATAAATAAACGAATTTTAGCACAGAAGCTAAGCGCTGATAATCTACAAGACGCTACTGCTGCGTATGTTCTATGTCTAAATTAAGATGACAATAAATGCATACGAAAAAAAGTATGATTCTTACTCTGCTGTCTCTTGCGACGATGCATAATGCTACTGCTTCGATGCACAGCGAATTATGAATCAGTTGATTGGCGAAACTATTGTGTTACACGGTACTATCAATGTTGCGGAACTAGTTGACACTTGCACTTCAAACAAGCAACACTATATTAACGATTTGAACAAGATTTTGCACGGTTTACGACACACGATCCACAAGGGTAAACTTAGGTATCCGACCAGACTGATGCAGTTTTCGTTGGCACCGATTTTAACGACCTGTACCGAAGAATGGTTCGAGCTGCTATTGCATTGGGGGTTGGTTCGACCTCTCTTTTTGGGTAGAAAAGACAGACGCGATCGCTGCAACACACACAACTACCTGCGTGTGCCTGTATGGCCGAAACCAATACTACTGTCGGTAGAAATGACGGGTTCAATGCTTGCAGTTGCCAAAATTTGTTTTACCAGGGCTTCTAAAAGCACGAAGCATTGACCTGTGGTGCTGGTTTGACAAGCATGGATCAAAAATATTATTTTTAATATGAATCTCAACATTAGATCCTGTCTAGGCTAGATGCTGAGCGGTTGATCTGTAACCAGTACCAGACATATTAAATATTAATTTTACTTTAGCTGTTTCAAGGTATAGAAATAGATTTCCAACGTTGCAAAATACGCAAATATACGCAGCTTACATCTTGCGAATTTGATAATAATCAAATTAACAGAGGAATAATAAATTTTTTGAAGTTTTTATCATAAGATTTAGAAGCGCTGGCTGTTACGTATCTTTACGACTGCGCAAAGAAATTACCTTGGCGATGTTCTGAGAAAGATAATTCGCCCATGGTGCAAAACATTGCAAGTGTAACAGATGTTACATGCGTTGTACATTTCTTAATTTTTCAAAAAAGAAAACTAAAATGTTTGTCTAATTTTACCATTAAGGTTTAGACCTAGCATGAAATCGAAACAACTTACACCAAAAATAAACATTAAAATTGCATGTTCATGTGAAAAGTTATCAGGCTGGTTTGCTTATTACGGTCTTAGCATTTTTATTACGTTAGCATTTTCTCCTCAAAAATAGCATAGCAACAATAGCTTTACAATGAAAAGGAACGACGAAAACATGAAAAAACACAAAGAAAACCAAGAAATAGCAGAAGAAACGAAACGTCAAATCGAAGAAACCAAGACAATTGCCAAGACAGCAAAAGCAGGATGTGAAAAGAATAATAAAAACACAACAACAAATCAAATCATAAGAAAGATCCTTAACATAAAGGCAGCGAACATCTGGAACATGTCTCTGTAACTAGCTGTCTTGGGATCTGACGGATCTGTGTTGCCAAAGCCTGTATGGGTGGGAAATATCTGAAGACCATACACCTTTGAACCAGACAAAGGTTTTATCAATTTCCTGTTTTTATGATAGATTTAGTTTGGTTTGGATTTACCCAAAAATCTCTACGAGACACAAGCTTCCCTAGAGCGTTGTTATGTGTCATTCTTTTAAGAAATAAAACAACGATTTTTTTTCTTTCTTAAAGACAAGAAAAAAAAACAGAAATGCTTTGAGGATTTTCGATGTTTTCTTATTTAAGAACTTTTTTTTAAATAAGGCATGACTGCTATATTTAGATGCATAATTTTTTAAAATGCCTGATAGCAATAAATGTTCTTATCTCTTCTATAAATGGAATTAGTGCAAAGAAATAAATAGTTTTTTTTTTGTATTCATAAACAACGACCTGGCCGTATTGCTTCAATTAAATGGTTCAATCGTTCTAAATTCACATCTTACATTGTTTATTTTTGTTGTTGCTGTAATTAATATATTACTATTTCACAAAATTTACTATGATTCAGCAATGGGAAAAATTAAATCCAACAAGATAGAAAGAAAAATATTTTAAGAATAATGGTAAAATATTCTACCACTCCTATTGGATGTCCTGGATTCTTTTTGTCTATAAAGATTAAAATGAGATTTTTTTCTGCATCTCTATGATTGTCCATGTGTTTTACCCCGACCCTAGCATTTATTCCTGTTTCCCTAAGCATGGAAGTCCATATGCCTGTTCCATAGTGTAGTTTAACAGCACATTTTTATTTACGACCAAACTAGAAATTGAATCGATAATTGGAAATCTCCCAAAGAGAAGAAGTCGTCCCCTTGAGTAGTTTTGCAAACTCTCAGAACGCTGGATTCTGGAACGCTGTATACATGAATTTTGTTTGACTTTTTCTTCTTCTTCTCTGGCACTACAACCTCTGTAGGTCTTGGCCTGCTAGCAATTGCTAGCTCTCTGTGACTTAGTTATACCAGTAGCTGGATAATCAGTCCTGCGTACGGGGAGGCGGTCCGTCGGGATTCGAACCCCGGTCCTGCCGTGTGAAGACCGGCGCCGCTATCGTATACACCACCACACCGCCCCTTAAATGACTGAAAAATCAATACGTTGGCTATATATTTTAGGAATTGAAAATTGAGAACGAAACAAATGATAATTGATATTCACAATGATATTAACAATGATATTCACGATAGTAAATTATCATTTATAAACTATTTAGATAAAAAAATCTAAATAGTTAATTCTTCTGTGTTTTATCTTATTTAAAAATATGCAAAGCAATACACTAATACTGTTACAAGTTTTAACTAGAATGCACATACGTCTCAATGGTTCAATATACATTCTTGTAACAATCCCAAATGTGCAATCTTGTTTTAACGATAAGACGTTGTTCATAACTTTCGTAGAGGATTAGACTTGCTTGAGCGAACGTTTATCTGCTCACGTTTCACAAGATAAAAATCGAAAAGGTAAAAAGGTGAAGAAGAATAATTCAAGTTAATATATAAGAAGTCACTTTCAGGTAGGCAACATAGAAACCAACGCAAAAAAAGGCTATGGCCATCAAATACAATCTTATCTCAATGAATGAAAAATTTCATGATTATATGCAATATGCATAGAAAACTATACTTTTTAATCTCTAGGTTAGTCAATGTTCATGTTGTTGGTCAGTTGTTCATTAAAATAACTATCATCGAAAATTTAACTCTAATGGCGATTTGTCTTGCTTTGTAAGTTTAGAATAACTCTGGAAGATAAATCGATTCTTTAACGTAAATCAAATCGAGGCTTAACTTTCCTTCACTTTTTATTTATTTACTACGAATTATTACGGCTCGTCGCCATATTGTTATGCCTTATGCCACATGTTTTTTATTCTTCTTCTTTGGCAGTAAAACCTCGAGATATCATGGCCTACCATTATTGACCCTCTATGACTTGTTTAATACCCGTAGCTGGATAGTCAGTCCTGCGTGCGGGGAGACGGCCCGGATGGGATTCGATATCCGGTCGTCCTGTCGATACATATTTACTAAATAAAGATCATACAACAAGAATCTCCATTCATTTTGTAATGTAAACACGCATAGAATGCCTATCATAGATAACGATAAGCTGATATTCGGACCTTTGTTACCATGGGTCTAACATCATAATAAACCTTGTTCTGTCGCAACCCCGCGATAAAACCTCGAAATATGCTTCATTTATCTTTAATAAATTTGCCAAAGCAAACCAGATTTATTAAGCTGGTTGCTTACACAAACACAACAGACACAGTTATCATAGATAAAAAAATAACAACGACGAATCAAGTCTAACGACTTAAAGTCTCTATAAACTATCCACCCAACCAACCAACTAACCAACCAACCAAGTGACGCAAAGATAAATTCGGATCATTTTCAACTTCTTGGTCTGCTGCGGGCTGAGCACATCGTGACGAAATGTCCGGGTCACCAATCCGTTACCTGGGTTCAAATCAGGCTTTATTTTTCAGTTTTAGAAAAATGTATATACAAGGAACATAAGAAACTGCCTAATTGAAAATCTTCTTTATGTGTAAAAATCACATTAGAATTGAATATTGGGGCTCTGGCGGCCAAAACGATACCAGTAAAATTTTTCACACGGCAGGAATAAATCTCATCCGGACAGTTCCCTCGTAATGAGGACTGACTATCGAATTGCGTGCTATCAAAAAGTCCAATAAGCCATTAGATATCTGGCAAAATCTAGCAGATCATTTAGTCAAGCAGAAGAAGAAGATGACGATGCTGAACTTTCCCTGCCTTTATCTAGTGAAGCACGCTCGACTTCATATTAAATTTGCTAGCCTACAGTGCAAAGTTTAAGCTTCGTTAAGCCCGGAATGCGAACTATGGGCTACATTCTAGTGATTCTACAACAAACGTGTAGCGTTAGTTGCGAGTACGCGCAATCAACTATCATTGATAATTGTGTTTTTCTTATCTCTACCCGGTTAGTGCGTTAACGGTATGTCTGATTCCGAAAGATTAGCATACTCTAGCCAAACGGGGTTTTAAGGTCTAGGTTGAAAACAAATTTCTAAGGGTGGTTGTTTTTTATCTTCATTTCGCATTACACAATATACTCGCCACCAGAATGACCGGAAGTGAAACAGCTCACCTGTACTGTACGTTTAATTACGGAAATCAGTGACTTGCACGAGGCGTGACTGTTTTGAAGCTAGCATAAAAAATACACCTTATTGCCAGCAGTACAAGCACCGTGCCAAATAAACATTACTGCTTCATGCTAGCGTAAAACCTTGATCGTTCGATCGTTTACATTTAGATCTGAACATGTCTTGTTCCTATTATGGAAGGGTGTAGTAAAACTTCCGAAGAACCGGTACAAAACAAAACTATTCCAATTACGGTGCAGTGAAACAGTATCTTTAGCAGCTCTTGGTGATGGCATTATTTGGTGATGACGTTATTTTAAGATAGTTGATTTTTTTCTTCTTTCTCGGCATGTACAGCCTGATCAACCATGTGAGGTGTGTGGTTGCATCAAGGTTACAATATTTTATGGCCTTTTGATGGCCTTGATGTAAGTAATGTGTGAGGAAACAGGTAGAGTAGAATCTCCTTAAGCAGCGAGCATGTTACATCGTGCATTGCAATTATGTAAGCGTTGACTAAACTAAGAAAATAATTTTATCGATGTTTGCAACAGAGGCTTTTGCACGCATAGATAACGACAACGTATAAAGACTTCTTTGCTATATGCCATACCATCTATCGTATCTACCAGACTGAGATGCATAGGTGAACATTTCTTTACGGTTGTTGATGATCTAGTACATGATTAGATGCATTGCATACTGATAAAGACTGCATCATACTACTGCTTACTTATGTGATTTATTTGTTTCTTGTGCATACTTGTGCCTCGTATTTGCGCACAGTCAAGGTTTTTTTTCTCTAACTACGTGATACATTTTTAGCCCTAAAGCATTTTGAGCTCTTTTACACAGCAAGTTGATTAAAGCAAATTTTTGTCTAACCAAAAATCAGTCTTCGTATTTTTATGTTTGATACGGTGAAGGTAAAGGTAAAGTCTATCAGTTGACGATCAGCTATATAGACTGATTTTTCTTCTCTGGCACTACAACCTCATGAAGTCTCGGCCTGCTATTGCTAGCTCTCTGTGACTTAGTTTTACCCGTAACTGGATAGTCAGTCCTGCGTATGGGGAGGCGGTCCGGACGGGATTCGAACCTCGCTCCTGCCGTGTGGAGACCGGCGCCGCTATCGTATACACGACCGGGCCGCCCCTACCATGCGATAATATAAAACGAATATTCAATGCAAACGATTAATGCTAATAAACTCCGGACAACAACAAACACCTATATGAGCATAATGCTGGCAATATTGTTCAGTAGAAATAAAAAATATCATTCATTATAACATTGAGGCATATAATCCATTATAAAATAACTATTTACGATCTATTTGAAAGAAGACCGTGAGCGGAAACACTTGGTGCTGTATGAATGCAGCGCCTAAACAGATTTCTCTTTAGCCCTTTCTATGTCAGGGTCCTAGCGAAGTGTGCTGTGTGCCTACCGTTAGGTTAGGGCGTTCAGTGATTTGCATGCTCAGTAGTTCATTCAAAGCATAAACCAGTGGTCGACAAGCAGTAAAACATAACAAAAGATGTTTGTTATTAAAGAAGTCTTTTTTTTTTTAATTTGATAATTTGTAGAAAATAATTCAATTGTACTGAAATGGTATAATGATATAATTTACGGTATGGACGTACTGAATTCACTATAATAATGTTTTTTAAATCCTCAATAAAAATCTACAAAAATCATTTTCACGCCATCACACGAAAGGAACAACACCAGATCCATATCCCCTTGCACAAGAATGATCACATATGCAAGCACAATAATAACAGTCAGGAATGATTGGAATGAAGATTTAATGAAGTTATATACATAGCCAAAAAGGAACTGACTTTTAATACTTGATCGTAGATGTGAAGAAGGTAAGCGATGAAATTATATTCTGTTTCATTGTATTTTGTTGAATATTAACTTGGTACAATCAACAACTCTTAGACAACACCCGCAATACGAATGTGGTCGCACCGGTGGTCGAATAGTTCTTGCCATTGCCGGATACAACATTTATTAGTATGGAGAGCCACTTACACAAATGTATACAAGTTTTTCGAGCACAGTCACAAAAATGGTACGCAAATGCAACCAAAGTCATGAAGATCTTTTAACCGCTAATTATCAATCTCGTAGCAGGAAAGTTTTGATAACAACACAATCACTTTATACTATTTATAGCTATCGCACGGAGATGGTATGGACCTAGTTAATCGTAAGCCTTGGCAAACAATGCTACAAACAATGGCAAACAAACGCCAAACCTTTCGGCAACCATTGCGTTTCCACCAGATACGCTTGATAACACGTGAACTTCAAGCTTACCTGTAAATCGGTATAGTTAGTGGCGTCTGTGCTGTTGGCAGCCGTAGAAACTTTTCTCTGTTCGATATACTCCGGTTGATGGATGTTGCTTTCCGCACACATGAGAAGTGATTGGAGAAGTGACGATGTAGTAATGACGTCCTGTGTCAACCGGCAACTTACACGACGGAAAGCACTGATGCTTTGGGCAATGAATACCACAAACAAACGGAACGGTAAATGTATAGTGGACTAGCGGATAGAAACGGTATTGATCGTTCGATGATCTTTACACATCGTACTCTACGAGTGGTCGAGACGCGAATGAGATAGAAACACCGTTCGATTTGACGATGTCCTTCCGGCCGCGATGAACTATTCGGCTCGACCTCGTACACCGTCAGACACACATGTAAAGCTTAATTCTGCTGCTTGTTAGGACCACTACAGAAATCAATATGAACGCAACGTACACGCAAAGGTGTTGGTAGTGGTGTACCCACGACCACATTCAAGCAGTTTGAGCCAGGTGTTTTGAGCGGGTGCGGGCTTTTTTCGCTTTTCTAGCCCATTTTATTTGTATAGTATTTACGGAGCGAATACATCGAAACACCGTGCGTCGTCAGGTGAGTTTGCACAACACTTCCACCACTTTTATTGCGAGTGGTACGTAGTGATCGCTGTTTGTGGCATATTCCTTTGCGGTTGATCGATTCCATCGCTAGCACACCTCTCCACAGTGTAGGAGTGCGGTTAGTCCGTGGGAAATCCTCTCATTTTCCTCCACACCTACCGCGCAACAAAACAATGTTCGTACGTACAGAGTGCGTGATCGATTTTGCACCTGTTCACTTCTTTTTCATTAAATTCTCTTATAACGTTCCGAGAATTGAAGATGAAAGAAAATGTGAGAGACTACAAAGCTTACTTGTCTAATTAAGGTTAGGGTCACATTAAACATTTTGAAAGACAGCCATAGCTTCTCATTAGTTAAGAACCGGATAGAGACGGATTTAAAGGTCTACAATAATCTGTGCGATTAATTGCGAGATCTGCTTTATGATTGAACACATATTTTTGATCTCTTATTTATTTTCATATGAAATTAGCGTTATTCACACGAAACCGGAACAAACCATCGAGAGTAATCATGAACAGAAAACGGGCTGCTATATCTATAGAGATATAGAGCATCGGCACTACTTTCTATTGCCATCAGTAATCGTGCTTTAAGTTTTGGTACACGCCACGAGCGAGAAGAGAAGGTGACAGTGGTCTAGAAACTTGGTTTCAATTAAAACCCAGAGTAATCGAAGCTTTATACGTTATTTCAAACTCGTAATGTTTATGTTATACTTTATTGATCGATCATGACTCGCCTTAATGTAGTTGAATACTCTTACGACCCGTTTAACGAGTCTGTTACGACAAGCGGTTCACTAAGCCACCAAAGCAAAACTCTAAGTAACGTTTTAAGTTACACAATAGTTCTTAAAATGTTATTATTGCCATTTTACTAGGGCATAAGCTAAGAAATATATTTTTTAATTTCCTTGTAAAATAATCATACAGCTCTGTTAAGATCTGTACGGTCAAAAAAAAAAAAGATAAATGTCTACCATTCATTTATGCTAGCTATTGATGCGGCAGATTTGAGATCTGATATAGGTTTGTGAGCAACTAAATATGTCGCATCCAGTAATTATAAAATATGCGCATCCAGTAAAAACTCTGTCCAAACCTTTACGCAACATTTGAACAGGTTTTTGAATTTAGCTTGGTATTCCGTATTGTTACAATGTGGTTTAATTAATATAAAGATATTTTGTATCAAAATACATGGAGGAAATACCTAACGCACGGCATTCACGGGCTTAAAACATTCATTGCAGTCTTAGTATTGATTTACATAACATTTGTTTTGATTTGCTTAGAAGAGCCGTTATGGTCTTAACATTGGTGTGTGTAGGATTGATTTATCTTAAGACGCTACGCTGCATTTTGATTGAATGAAAGCAACAAATTTTTAATCAAGAGCATTTAATTTAATCAACTGTCAAAATTGGCATCAGCGGGTTGTTGTTGAACGAAACAATAAGACCTTGTTACATAATATCCTTCGAACTGCCTTCGATTCTAAGAATCATTCTATAAGTCTTAAGTTAAGTCATTCTATAATGTAGAAAAACCATCAGCAACATCCTCGAAAGGAGTTCATACGGTCAGGCCTTTATATATAAAAAAAAAGCAAAACCGAATTAGAATCGATTTCTTGATTGATCTTCATTTTTCCAGAATCTTTAGCAAAGCTGTACAACAAAAAAACTAAACCGAAATTTTGTACTTGTGTTTTACAAACATAATTACAACTTTGTTCTCTTTGGGACCGATAATTCTCCAGACTCGGCGGTCTGTTCGGAATATCGCTGAAGAAAGTCTTATCACAACGGTATCGTCGGTCGGGCCGGACCAACAAGAATGTATAATAGTGGGAAAAGTGGCTGCCTCCTATCGTCATGGTTTAGTCCAATCGAAATTTTATTTCATACAATTTGAGTGAAATTGTGTATTTTATCTTTGCATATTAAAAATCAACGTTATGTGTACAATTACAATGTTATGTAATACACGATTTAACAATATGCTTAGCCTGGACCAAGCAGTTATAAGTAAGCTTGATTATTCTTCAACAGGTAATTGTATTGAGAAGAGATCAACCGGAAGACAACATTTGCTGAATCATCAAGCAACATTCGTGTTGTATTGAACTTTCATAGTAAGCACAGCTATGGATGATCGCTGTGTTAAAGTTATTCCGAGGTGTGAATAATCAATCCATTTGTTTGGCTATTATTTTCGAAAGGGCGAACTTTTGCTGCAAACGTTGCCAAATTTGTTCTGCTGGTTCACCTCACAACGAAGGTCATATGCTATGGGATTGAAAAGAATCCAGATCAAATGCCGGAAATCTGTAGAACGCGTTTCCAATCGTCTACATGAATCAATATCCAAATCTCGTGTATGGACGTAGAATGAGATCAAAACAAAGATAAAATGCGTAAAGGTGACTTTCATTTCGCTTCAAAGAGGTGAGATTTGGTGTTATTGTGTGAGGGTCGTTTATGTAACTGATAAATAAAAAAAACCCCCAATGTGGGATGAGTATTAAGCTCCCCCTGCTTGTTGTTATTTGTGATAATTTTAAATTAAAATATGTTAAAGAAAAAATATGTGAGATGCTTAAATGGCGGAGGTATGAATTATAATTATATTGTAATTTTGGTTTCATGTTTGCGCACTGTAAGTACTGTAACTGTGAGTGCGTACTTTAGTACGTTTGTGTCGTAGTGTCACAGAATTAAAATGGTCCTGATGCTGTTTATCATCATACGAGACATGGTAATCCTTGCTTTATCAACTCCTTCGAAATGCCTTTTTATCTTATTTTTCTCTTTACCTTATTTTTTTTAGCCATATGTTTCTTATTTGATAATGCAAAATGACCAATGTTTTTTGCAAACGCTCCATACGAAATGGCAAACAACGCTAGATGACATTGTATGAGCTTTAGTTGACAGCGGAATCAATGATATTTTCTCACAGTTCTCACATGATATTGTAATGGCCAACGGGGGACCTCGCTACTCGGCGGCAGCAAATCCATTCGTAGATCATGAATCTTTGGGGATTCATGAATCTTTATAATAGAGATTCAGAGTCATTCATCCAGTTTTAAGATTCATTCAGATTCATGAATCTGAATCAGATTTACGCAACACTAGTGCGGACACTAGTGACAGCTTTTTTTCACTCCGGATCTTCTTTACTTTCCAGAGAAAAATGAGCCAATCAATGATCAACGAAAAGTCGTTCGCTAAACTAAAAAGGGGTAGACGTGTTTAATAAATAGCTAATAAATCCTACAAACTTGACTCATTATACAATAGACTCGGTATTTCTTGGATATACGTGGCAAGTGTAATTTGATGATTATTGTCGTCTTGACATGTTCGTGTTTGTCCTTGACAAAATTTGAGATAACCTCTTTTCTGATCATAAAGATTAAACGCAGTTACAATATGGTCATAATGGTAACTGGCATAAGCCGGCTCTTAATCTTTAGACTGTCAAAAGTCAACAACACAGGAAGTGATATTTGCAGAACCGTTTTATTTGACCCTTGTTGTTAACTGAAACCCACTGATATTTGGCATGACTTATATAAAAAACAATGTAAGAATGAAAAATTGCATATCATACGCCGAGCCGTATCCTTATCTTAATGGGAACATGGTAATTGTAGTATCGAAGCACTCTTCTTGAACCATAATAATCGAAGAGTGCGACACAAACCCACACTCTCCAGTTAGCTCTTGTGCGTAATGTTGTTTTCCAGGAACTGTAAATTATGTCTGACCACAGGCTTTTGCTGCAAATGGTACGGATGGTTCAAATCATTACACTTTGTCCTGATGCTCCCCTGATGTCATGTTTAAGATACGGTACGTATGAACAGTCAATGAAAAGATGCGAAAACAGAGAGAGAGGAAAAGAGAGATAGAGAGAGATATTGATGCCGGATAGACGGAGATAGAACCAACGTGTGTATTGTTGAAAAGTGGAGATCGGATGATCAGTCCTATCAGATGCCTATCCTAAAGCAAATACTGCTTTTTCCTTCCCTGTATATCGCTATCCTAGTATGGGATAAGAACACTTAGTCTCAATACACTTTGAGCAGTGCTTGGAAAATGAACCTGTGCATAACAACACCACATGCTTTTTGTCAATTCTGGATATAATAGGTGGTGTTATACACGAGACAACGCAGTATTTCGTATATTGAAGATACTATGCTGTAAAGTGCAGAAATAGGGGAGAAATACACATATACATCTGCATAGATAAATGACATGCAATTCTTTTGATTAATTATTAACACTCAAAATTTAGTACATATGAAGCACGTACCTGTTAACCACTGTAAATTATATCTATGCAAGAGACGTGCGATCTGTGAAAGTAACAACGAAATAACGATGCTCTCCCCGCTGAGTTCTGCATTAAAACTATCCTTAAACAGTACAATTCAGGTACAGGTTTGGGTTTCTTGGAAGAATTTTTGCCAGATTGATTCGTACGCATAACAAAAAACCAAAGATGGCAGCCGAATGAACTTGTAGTGTAAACATTAGCATTCGCTATTCCTGAGTTTGATTTTAATTGGAAATTAATTGCTTTCAAATTGGTCTTAATTCTACTTTTGAATTGATACCAATTATTCAAAACGCTTCAAGCCATGGATGACACAAAAATGGCACCCAGTGCTTAGTGGGATGGAATATCTGGTTACGTCGTAGACATAAGTAGAAAAAGCCAAGCTCTTGTTGCTGTTAATTAACTAAGAGTTACTTGAAGGAGTGCTGGTAGTAACATTGGCTTCAGATAACAATTCTCTCATCAAAGGTTCAACTTATTCTTTGTGTTGATTTAACAAATATTTAATACGTCTGCATAACTCAACCGAACCTTAAAATTTGCCTTTAAAGACTAAAATATTTATGTCGTTAGTGGAGCAAGTGCAATTTAACCAAAACAGATCATTCAGGTGTTGACTAACTACAATATACGCATCGTGGTAAGAACGATATTATGAATGGTGTAAATGTTGGGTTTTGTTCTTTGTTAATTTATTCTGTACATAGATAATTTAAAATTTATCTAAACAAGTGGGCGTTATATTGTTGTATTGTTTTACAAATGAAAGCACGATTTAAGCATAAGTAAATTGTAATGAAATATAAAAGTACAGCATCACAACAATAGGACAGTAAAACATTGATATAATCAATATAATTATTCGAACATATCAAACAGTCGGTCATTGAAAACAAAAATAAAACCATCAGCTATACAAATAAATATGTTGACACTACGGCGTCATATAAGAAAACAAAATATTTATTTGTCTTTTCTTTCTATTGCTACTATTGTTTTTTTTTTACACAGCTAGTTAGCAAGTGATTATTCAGCAAATTTATCCCACATTTAATAATTTTATGAGCAATTGAAACAGAATAATAAACACTTAAGGCTTATGCATAAGGTAATCAAGTATTTGTAATTGTGCTGGAACATAGTTTAATTGAAGAGTATTCAATTCAATTTCCAAGGAATAAATAATAACAAATAAACAATTGAAATATAATGTGTCCAGTGTAGAATATTGAATCCCAATATTGGAAAAAAATGCATATTCACCCTGCGTCAGATGAGCTGGAAACTTCACACCAGCAGAAGAACCGAAAACCCTGCCCCGTGGCGGCGTGAGCAGGGTGTAGTGGTGTAGGTGGAGTGCCACAATGGTGGTGTGATTGCAATGGGTGGTCCAGTGGTGATTGTCGTTGCGCCGACCCGTCACGCGCACAGATGGTATACACCACGTGGTATTCGGTACTGAGGACCACACCGGGTACGACAGGATGTTTGCCGGTGAGTAAGGGTACTGTCTAACCGTGTGACGTCTGTCTGATGTAAAATAAAATAATACATACACACAAACAACCATACAGATGAGGGCAAAGGATGCTGGATGGAATAGGGCACGTGCGTCACGTGGCTAGTATAGCAGTTGCAAGTTACCTGGTGTCGGCAGCGATAAGGACTCTATTTGCTGCTTTTCGCGGCACCCGCTTGGGGGCCTCGGTAAATCGATACGGCGATGGGAAGTCGCGCACTGTGTAAATAGAACTGCACTGTAGAGTAAGGAATGTCCTTGATCATTCGCGGTCTTCCAAACGCGACTATGACCATGTTTTGTCTCCTTCAACTACACAGTGACTGTTCTTGGCACCTGTGTTATTAGGAAAACAAGAAAAATCCAGCGAGTAGAACAAAACTATGAAATAATAGGCAGGACTTTTTCGGTGACAAAAACCTCATAAAATTGGAGCTATTTCTCACTACCTAGCGTGGAATATTCACAAAGACACAACAAAAAGTAAATCACTAGCAAATATTGGGGGATGGATTTGCTATGAAGTTTACCGCATGCTAAGGACACATAGTTCTGCTCATGGTTCTTTAGCCATTGGAACATCGTCTCGGGTTACGTCAAACTTTGCCAGCGTATATCCTATTGCCGCATTGGAACATGCTTGGAATATGCCGAGGCTGGTGTAATATAGAATGCTGATTGGTGCAAAGTTGTTGGTGCATACAGAAACAGAGCTTCGTTACTGATAGTGTCAATTACATAAGCTCCAAATGCAGGAGAATGCTGCTTTACTCTTTCAATAGAATATCACTAAACTGCATTGCCTCCAGGATTACAACATGGTCTCACAACTTTTAATCCAATTGTGTTGCTTAAAGCATATTCCACGGTCCTGAAACTATTCACCACATGATTCATTCGTTACTCTTTTTTGTAACTCGCTTGGAGAATAATGTTTATACCGTTTTTCGCTTTTGGCGTTAACGCTATTTCACTCTTCGGTTGATTGTACTCTTGTCTAGGCTGCGCGTTGCACAAGTCTGGAAATTGATTGCAGTAATCGTAGCTACACAGGGTGTGAGAACTTTTTCCTCTGTTTCATTACACGATTTCCAGCCGAGCGCAATCATTAAAAGCACAACACTAGCAGTAGCCAAATTGATTGAAAATTTACACTTTTTAAGGGGCTTCTTATAAACATCTTCACTAACACTTTCAAACGCAGACGACAAGCAGATGAACTAGACGAAATGTGTAGCAGACGACATGTACGAAAACTTGATAAATGCAACCACGTGCTAAATAAATGAGAATTGTATGTTTCCCTGGCATATACTAGACCGATGTAAGAATACACAACACGCACACACGCAGTGAACGGTACCTTTTTCCTTGTCACCGGAAAAATGCAAAGGGAACCCGCTTTGAAGACGTTGCGCTCCCGTGGTCGATTCGTTCACATTTTGATTCACTCTAAAGGTTGTTGCAAACTGTAAGGGACAGGAAAGTCTACGGAAAAAGAAGACCGAACAGCGGTAGATGACACAATTTTCCCATGCTTCTTTCGCTCTTATCCCTTTGCGTTTGTTAACGTGATTGGGAACTGGTTTATGCAGTAGCTAGAATAGGATAGACAGCAGAATCTTTGTTCATGCGCAGTAATACCTATTCCTGCTACATTGCACAGCGGGCAAACGGTTGTATGACAATCGACAAATTTGGTCCAACATATCCGCATCATCTTCATAGATTGAAAATGTAAAGAGATAGTTCGTCTAACCGTTATGTTATTAAAATTAATAAGTCACAAAATCACATACTGACCTACTAACATACTATGATCTAGAATTTGTTCTGTTCAGCATAAATGACATAGAAAATCGAAATTGAGAGCCTGCAATTAAAACCAACGAGTTCTAATCAGCATGCGATGCCTGAAGAAGCCGGAAACATTTAAAATAAAATATACACATTTTTGCCGAACGTCTAGTTCTAGGCTGCACGTGTCATCCCGTTTATACGCCGGTTTTCAAGAGCAAACAATATCGATCCAATATCATTCCTTTTTCTGCATTCAATTGTATCTTTTTTTATGTATCGTATGATATCAAAAATAGCTATGTAAAATATAGTCCAAAAAATGTTTCAACTGTGGAAGAAAATGTACAGTAATAAAGATAGAAAGTTACAGTTTATAGCAATGTTTTTTTATATGGCTAACAATACTTGTTCTTTATTTCCACCAAAAGTTGTGCATTAATACCTTTATACTTATCATAGTATCCTAATGCTTGTGTGCTTGATAAATATAGTTTACAACACATTTGAAATGTTTGACATTCTTCTTATTGATTTAAGGAAGCACAAAGTCGGGGTACGTTGTAAGTTATAATAGCTTTAGTTTTTAGTTAGATAGCTTGTTTTTTTTTGTTATAAATTTATGTTTCAAGCTTACGTTACAATGTATGTTCCAAGGTTCTGTGTGATAACAGTGAGAAAACATAATTGATTATACTAAATTTATTTAATGCAGTACTCTGTCCTTAGATGTTGGTGTAGGTTAGATGCATTATATTTATGCCGTTATATTTTTATTTATTTATTTATTTTCAAAAATGACAAATAGACGCTGTATTGTCATTGTATGTAATGACTAAGTATACTTCTCTCTTCATTACACCAATGTCTAATGCGATCACGTATCGCTTTTGTCAATCATGCATTATTTCATTTTTATTTCTCATAAACGAATCAATTGGCAATGAGATCGATGGTCGCCTTATGCTGGTACTATTTTGTGTGTTTTTTTTACCTAAAATAATTTAAAACATAGTTTACAATAGAGGATGAGATAGATATAAGCATGACGTACAGTTCATCAAAGAACATTCTGCATCACTCAAAGCATTGTTTTTTCCAACTAGAGACCTGCATCAGGATGCTCCAATCACTAGATTGGTTAGAATATAAGGCAAATCTGTGCTTCAGTATTTCCAGAGGTATCCAGAGGAATTGAGAATTGTTGTAGCAGTCCAAGAACACGAAATGGTTATAGCGGCTGATGAGAAAGTATGGTAAGTATGGTTGACCTAGTCAGTAGAAGATGATTTGGTATCCGTAAGCCTATCGAGATTATTGATCCGACGTAAGGTTTTGAGTGATATATAAAGCGCCGGAAGATACGTCCAAAAATATGGATATGTTCGATTATGTTCGAAGTATTACCAGCACAAGCACGGTTTGCCCCGATTTTTTTGGCATCCTTGTTCATCATCCAGGACGCACGCAGCGATTTCCCAGATCTGTTCACATATTTTTGTTGTAAAACTAATGATAAATGTAGCAATACGGCCAGTCCGTTCTACCAGAATAAAAAAAAAGTGATGATAAATGCGATTGCGTTCTGGTCTATGTTGAATTTCAATAAGATTTTCTTTGTATATCTAAGGTGAGGAACGAATCAACGCATTGGGTTGTGTACAAAATTGCATAATTCATTATTGGGGTTTTACCGGAACGGACGGCACGTGTTTTATTTTTGGGTTTTCGATTTGAATGTTGCGTACTCATACTATGCAAAATTTTAAGATTGATTACATTTAAAGCATGTTTGCTTTAGGTTTTACTTTAGCGTTTACTATCGTCGTGGTTCCAACACAAGTTGTTGCAGTTTTTATTTCATATATTTGCGAAAAGTATATACGTACGCTTACGATACTCATTCGTTACAATTTCCATGTATTTTTCCATTTGTCATTTGATGGCAAACTGACTTTAAGGTTTAAATTGAACGGAATCATGAAAAAAGGTTCTAATACCCCTGATCGACATCGACCTATTCTCTAATAATTATTCGTTCAATTTCGTTTTCAGGCCTATATAGGTTTGATTCATGGCATCTCCTATACCTTAAGCTCACTGACCTATCGCAATATACCGCATATGCCAAACAGGCAACAGCTGGAATTTGGCTAACTTCCAGTCCACTATAACTCGTAATTTTGCCTAGATGATGCTGTCCCGAATATTGTTCTGCAGATTCTATGTGTGCTTTCTACAGTTTTTTTCGGAAGCTACCAAGTTGATTCTGCGGGACAAAAGTCTGCCACCAAATATTCACTCTACGGCAGATCCTCCAGAAAAGAAGGGAGATATCACCAGATCAAGGCAGCCTGTTATACCATAGATCGAGACGAACTATGAAACAACATGCAGTAGTACGAATTTCTAGGAAGCTGGTACGGTTGTTGAGGGCCAAAATGAACCGATTTTTTTTTTTTTTTTTTTTTTCGTTTATTTATAGAGGCTTTGGGTCTTAGAGACCTCATTCTCCTCTTAAAAATGAACCGAATGCAGTGTCAGATGGGAGTGTCGAAAAAGCTTTTTTTTTTTTCGTTTATTTATAGAGGCTTTGGGTCTTAGAGACCTCATTCTCCTCTTAAAAATGAACCGAATGCAGTGTCAGATGGGAGTGTCGAAAAAGCTGTCTGAATCGTTCGGATCTCATCGGGGACTGAGACAAGGAGGCAAACTGTTCTTATTTGCCAACCAACGCTTTGGATAGTGTCATATAATGAAGGGACTCGACTTCTAGGCACGATATTTACCGTATCTAATTTTGTGTTAACGCAGATTACTTTAATATAATCGGCCGAGCGTCTTTGTTGGTATGCAAGGCATACAACCGGCTTAACCGCCAAGCCTTAAGGTTTTATTTGAGAATATTTTTGCTATTTAAATCACACCAGGGCATATTGCTGCGAACGCTAGCGTTTGGCACGGTTGAACCAATAGCAAATACCATCCGCATAATTAAGGGTAAACGAGAAATTAAGAATATCACATAGCCAGACCGTAAAGATTTTTTTCCCATAAATTTCTTACAGAATTATCACATATTAAATAAATAAGATCATTAAATATACAACATGAAGATTCACTTTATTAAAATGTGTGAAGTGGAAATGGAAAGAGCGATGCAGCAGACATAACGGTTAATGAATTTTATTGAACACAAAAATATGATGGTATGCCATAGAGTGTAAAATTGATAGTTTAGACAGCGTATTATATCAGATCATGATCAGTTTTGGAGACAAAAAGATCTATAACAAATTCTTTCCGTATTTTCCCTTGTCCGCAGTACTAATTATCCTAACTTACTTCTGTATCAGGTGCTACAACCGCGTCCTGCTGCAGAAGTCCTTGATATCACTCACGATCATGCGCCATCGTTTTCCAATCCAATATTCAGAACTACCTGAAGCAGGAACTAATTATCCTGCAACGGGTAAAATAAAATAAAAGGAGCCAAAACTAGCAGACCACGACTTTCTGAATTTTTGAAATCTATCAAATATCAACCCCAACTCATTACACCAGCTGATTCCATTACAGAACTGGCATAAAAATTAAAAACTTTAAGAACTTGTTGTGCTTTAAAATAAATCAAATATTTTCGGAAATTCAATATTGGCGTCTAAAGGGTTGTTGATAATTGTACCCTTCAAAGCGATCGTTTAAGGTTATCAGGGTATCCGATGCTTATCGGTTGCCGGACCTTTTCCTGAGGTGCAGCTTTTTCTACCGGCAGGTTTATCAGCGCTAGATAAGTGTCGCGAACGATAACGTTGAGTCACGATGGCATGGCATCATTGACTTTACCAGGTACACGTTAATAGATGCGTTATGTGGTTTGTAATCGGGTTCAAAACAGTGATTCTGATACATACCACAGCACACCGTTTGTAGTGATACCGATCGTTTGTGAACAGGTTGTTCCAAATTTGCTAATATTTTTAGTTCCGATTGCAGAGTTGAGCTGACAGAAAAAGTAGTTCCATTATTTTGTGCAATAGTAAATGTGTCGAAATTATTTGTGCGTATGGAACTACATTTGCAATCAACCTCCATTCAACACAATTTCAACATTTCAACTGACTGTCAGAGAGGCACCATAAATCACAACCATCATGCTACGTCATCTGGTTAATGTGTTACGCTTCATGTTGCAAGCGGTTCGGAAGAATATCAAGCCTCTCATCTTAATAGCATCATTTCTTACGTTCATATGGCTTATAGCCGATACTGTTCATCGGCCAGAATTTGTCCGGCATGCATCGAAACACTCCTTCCGGTTTGGGAACCGGTCAGATAGCCAAGATGAACGGTGGAATCAGCGGTCAGTACAACAGTTTCTAGATCTGCTTGAAATTGATTTCAATGCCACAAGTGGGGATGAAATGGAGCGAGCCGAAGAAGAATGCCCATCAGAAAATACGCTACTGTTTACAGCGTTTGCTGGAAGTTCGCTGTCGGAAAACTTATGGCATTACTTCTCTCTCATAGCCATCCAAAATAGCTTAAAAGCAGCAACGAGTAGACAGCGGATAGATTTTTTCGTTACCAGTTCAGCATTGAGTGAGCTGAGTCAATTCTTTCAGAGGTAATGGTTTCTACAGCTAAACTCAAATATGGCTCGTTTAAACAGTATTTTAATTTTTACTATTGTTGTGATTATTTGTACAGTGTACCATATGAAGTGATCGATCTCGATACCATACGATGCTATCACATACCGGCTGCATGTATATTAAACAGCGACACACAAATCGAAATAGCAAACGGGAAGAACCAACTTTTTATACTCAACAACCAGGCTATACGCTTTGAAGAGATCCTAAGTGTACAATGGCAACAGCAAAAACAGTTTTTCAAGTATTTTTTTTCATCTGCTTTTTTTCATCAAGCACAACAACATCAATCGGCATCACTGAACATTCTTTATTTTTAATTGTATTTACAGCTTTCGTACGGAAACGCAAAACATGGTGTACGATTTACTAAAGGAACTGCGCCAACGAGCAAAACTGTACGGTGATGAAGATGATTTAAACGGTCTGCAGATTGTCGGTACGCACATTCGCGAGGACGATCAGCTTCCGTTCGAGTATTACTATCGTGCCATTACTTTTCAACGCAAAATGCAAGACTCTGGCATGCTTATGTTCATAGTGATTTGTGAAAATCCTAAAGGTGCGATTTGTGATATGTTGAACGCACAAAGCGAGCGAATTGAAGTCATCGCGGAACATGACGATCCTGCCGTCGATTTTGCGCTAATGACGCTCTGCAATCACACTATTGTTTCGAATGAACGCGATATATTTCCGCCATTGCTCCGTGGCATAGGTAATACCGTTGTGTTTGGTCAGCAAAACGATGCTAGCCGATACGCGATTGAATTAGGAAACTATTTGGAGAACTGGTACAGCATTGTCTAATGTAGGTACGTGTTGTAAGCGTAAGGAAAGCAATCAAACAATAAATGAATGTGGTTTAACATATAATTCATCAGGATTTTTTTTTTCAAGTTTCCTCTGCTTTGGCACTATATCCTCAGTATGTTTTGGCCTGCCATTTCTGGCTTCGTAGTTGCTTATAGACACTACCGATACTGTCGAGTCGATTTTGTGTATGATTCGATCGAGTTTATACTTACTTACTTATCAGGCGCTACAACCGCTTCGCGGTCTCGGCCTGCTGCAACAATCCTCGATACCGCTCACGGTTTAGCACCGTCGTCTGCCAATCCAATATCCCGGCCGTTCTGGCGGACGCATCTACGCCATCACTCCATCTCAGTTTGGGCCTTCCACGCCTCCTCTGTCCATGTGGACGGTCTAAAAGGACTTTACGGGCTGGGTCGTCCGGTGCCATTCTCATGACATGACCAGCCCACCGGAGTCTGGCGAGCCTTATTCGCTGCACGATGGTGAGATCACCGTACATCTCGTCATTGTAGCGCCTGCTCCATTATCCTTCCACACATACGGGGCCAAAAATCCTTCTGAGCATCTTCCTCTCGAACGCGGCTAAGAGGGTTTCGTCAGTTTTGGACAGAGTCCATGTCTCAGAGGCGTATGTGAGTGCTGGGACTATAAAGGTTCTGTACGGTCCTAGCTTCGTCCGTCGCGACAGGTATTTTGAGTGGAGAAGTTTCCTCAGGCTGTAGTATGACCGGTTGGCATCCAGCACCCTTGCGCGCAATTCAACTTCTATGTTGTTATCGGTGCTGACTTTTGACCCCAGATAGGTGAAGTTTTGGACGACTTCAAAGGTGCGATCACCTATCTGTACATCACCCCTGCGTAAATCAGTGTTTGTTAGCAGGGCCGATCGAGTTTATAGGAATAATAAATAATCAAATTTTGTATCCATTAACTGATCCAAATGATGCTTAGATTTTTTACTCTGATCAAAGCAATATCAAACTGTAAATAATATTTATTTACATTATATAGTTAATATAAGAATTATAGTTAATATAATCACTATGCGTCGGATCAAGGACCAGGATCAGGTCCCGTCTTCACACGGCAGGAATGGGTTTCGAGTCCCGTCCGGAACGTTTCCTAGGACGAAGAACTGACTATCCAGCTATGGGTAATACTAAGTCGTAGAAATCTATAAATAGCAGGCCAAGATTTTCCGAGGTTGTAGTGCCAAGGAAAAGTAAGATAAATACGATGCCATTATTCCACATAATATATTTTACCAATCAATCGTTATTCAATCGTGTGATTCTATAAACAAATAACATGAGCTAGCCAATGATCTAACAATGTTGCTCTGCAACTTTCAGCATTTTTGGTATATTCACACCAAGATGAATAAGTGCTATGTGGATAGTTTTGTCGAAAAAATTAACAAACCAGAAAATTAAGAAAAATACAAAAAAGTTGCTGCATAAATTTTGCCAGCAACGCCATTAGACAAAAGACCCAACCGAAACAAGCAGATTAAATAAACCATGAAGGTAATTTATAAAGCTCTTTTTTAAAAGAAGGTTGATGGCGTTAAGAATTGAAAAGCAAATAACTGAAAATAAAGCTTCGATGCAAAATCAACTTAATTACGAATGTGAAAAGATCAGATTTTTGAAAACGCCCAAAACTTCACTTACTTTGGATTAAAAGTTATAACAACAACATTGGAGTTAAGATACACTCAATGGTGCTGGTAAACAGACGCTTATAGTACCGTTATGTCTGGTGAAACTTTTTCAATCAATCTATCTGTTCTGATGCAACTATGAAGAACACTCATTTTTCCAGTACTTATAAACGTATATAAGATATGAACTTTTTCCAAAGTTGACGAAAACCCGCTAGTTGCCTTCAGAATGGCACCGGACGATCATTCCCGTAAAGTATTTTTAGGACGTCAACAAAGTCAGAGATGGCGAGGCAAGCATACACACAAATAGTCACGTCCGATAGGAAATTCTTATTACTACCTTCTTCAATATAGTCTTCACACACCTGAACATGGTAATACTAAATTGATTGTAACTGTTGATAGGACCAAAAGACGAGAAAGATCCGGTTCGAGCAAAAATGAAAACAAATCGGCATGCGCTGCAATATGCATTTAACATCACTATACTTTATCGGCCGGGACGGACTGGTCGTATTGCTTACTTTACATTACATATTTGAAATATAAATCTATTCGTTGAATTAAAACACCATTATCAGGTGAAAAAGTCATACAATAACAAAATTGTGTTAGCATTAATTACATTAATGTCGAACTTTAAGCTTTTAAGTTGGACTAGAGACTGTCCAAATGTTTCTTTAATAGCCTTCAAATAAACCTTTACTTTCGAGATAAAAGTATTTCTATTAAGTGTCGTTGCAAATAGCAACGATTACTCGAATCTAAACCAAGCATAAGCCTGCGTACGGCATATATTATGTACTTAATATTTTGTAATGCTAAAGTTGTCACATTGAGCTAATAACTTCAATAAATAAAAAGTTAAACCATTCTAATATATCGCGGTACATACATTTGAATACAAAAAAAAACAATATTTGTGATACGGTTTAAACATTTATATATATAGCCAGTCTATTTATTTTTCTTCTCAACAAAAAATATAAATCTGATATTTAATGGAAGATTTCCTACTCTAGAAAGAAGCAGAATCACAGATTTAGTATTCTTTACTGTTTCGCAAACATTGAACAACTCAGAACCATAACCATGCTCAATTCGATTTAGTTCCAGATTTTTTATGTTGTCGTTCTGAAAGCTTTCTAAAACCTGTCGAATCATTTAGTTGCACATCATTAACGCTGAGTGTTATTCCTACTTGCGCGAGGTAGTACGTCACCATGATGTAGGTCTGAAATGAAAAGCAAGTTATTAATAACCAATTTTACATTATAAAGCAGAAAAAAAAACAAAATACTTGTGCTGATTGTATGGAGGTGAAAAATTTATCAAATGCTATGATTCCGTCGGATATAACAAATAATATGCTGGCAATGCCGCATACGAGCCTTAAATAGTTCTGTAAAGGAAGATGGTAACAATTACTTAAATTTTGAGTTCAAATATAATAGCTTGATAGCTTGCTTACATTGGATCCCTCAATCCGAGCTAAAGATCTCCAACACATGGTCAATAGTAGAATTGCATAAAATGGAAGACATACTTTTATCACGGAGTTTAAATTTCCAAAGAACACAGTGGTTGCTAAGAAAACAAATGAATAAAATCAAGATTAGACTTCAATATAATGGTAAATGAATATGAATTAGAATCCTTATAGAATCATATAAAAAGAACCATATACACTTCAAATCATTACACTCATGAAAATCATACGCGGTACTTCTTTACCGCCACTTAAATGAACTAAATTTTTGTTAAGCAATACGACCAGACGTGCATGGTTTTTTTTTCATTTAAATAATAAGCAAACAAAAATAAAAAAAAAACGGCAGCAAAAACTGAACTTTAGCTCGTTGATTGTAAATTATTTCGTATCTACCGATACATTAAATGAGTTTATAATAAATTCTATTTTATTTCATTTATAAAGTGAATTTTTAGGGTTTGAACCGTAATAGTTCATCCACGAAACTATAAAATTTATTTAAATTTATAAGTACTAATATATTCATTGTAATGCAATTAATATTCCTAATTAACGACAATCACTGCATAGCCTGACAAATAAAGCGACGGTTGTAATAATAACTACAAAAAAGTATATGCTTACATTATAAGCAACAATTTCTACCTCCTATCTTTAATATAAATCAAACATCCTTTATCGGTTTAAATTTAAATATAATATATTTTTTTCATAAAACATATTGTAGGAAAATAATAACAATTGATTTTAAGGTGCTTGATTCAGTTACGAAATATTACAAACATCGAAATCCAAATACAAGGGAGAATTTACCGAAAAATCTGTACAAAAAGGAGACTAAAAATCTGTATTTCAAACTAAAGTTTTATTGTAATAATTCTTTTTATGATAATTGGCCTTAAGCTTATAGTTTCGGCTTTTGATTTATATAAAAATATAATTAATTTCGTTCATGTTTTATTGTTTTTTTTTGTGAGCCAATGAACGGCGCGTGTTGTTGGCATGCCAAAATTTTTTTTTGATATCGGACCCAACTCCAAAAGGTTAATTGGAATTACATATTCAGTTGAAATAAACAAATTGAATCTGCCTCTTACTGCGATCTTTGAATTATTATTGAAGCGGTTAACGAAACTTTTATAAAAATACGGCACTCTGCCGTCATAATGGAAATTAAATAAATAAATAAATAAAACGAAACTTTTATAATATCATTCATAATGAAAGTAGTTGTGCAAAACTAAATATGAAAATTTTACTAAAACAGAACCTAAATATACGGATTGATTTTAATTTTTTTCGAACCTTTTTTAAGATAAAGGCTGCAAGTTAATAAAAATAATATAAGTAATGACATTATTCTAACACAAAAAGTTTATGTTCTTATTAGAAAGAATATTCCATCTCGACAAAAGAAAAATTATTTTTTAAATTATAAGAAAAATCCAACCTTTTAGTCCGTTCTTCTGTGTTAAATCCCTTGATTGTAGAAAATTTTAAAGCACTAATAGAGACAGGTCCAAAGAGCAAAATTGTTACGGTATATAATGATTTTGTTTCCCTTCAAGTGCATCCTAGCGCCCAACAGACAATTAATCATGCTGCCCTACCTGAGTCCTACAGTTTTCTTCTATTCACGGACACCTCATTGACGGAGGAAATTAAGATCATCCCGAAAGATCTTCGCTGGAGGACTATACCCAGTATTTTTATGAACAAGTATGGCCACTTGAATAAAAGAAACCAGTACTTCACGGACGGATCATCTTCTGAAAAAGGCACAGGCTTCGGACTCTACAACGAGACTTCCGAAGCGTATTTCAAATTGAGGCAACCATGGAGTGTATACACTGCCGAGCTTGCCGCAATTTTTTACGCGCTTCTAATTATTAGTGCCTGTCCTCCTGACCCGGGGCGGCCCGGTGGTGTATACGATAGCGGCGCCGGTCTTCACACGGCAGGACCAGGGTTCGAATCCCGTCGGACCGCCTCCCCGTACGCAGGACTGACTATCCAGCTACGGGTAAAAACAAAGTCACTGAGAGCTAGCAATAGCAGGCCAAGACCTCACGAGGTTGTAGTGCCAAAGAAGAAGAAGAAGAAGTCCTCCTGACCAGTTCTTCATCTTTACAGATAGCCTTATAGAAGCTCTGAAGTCAGTAAAGGCGGTTAAGAGCAAATAATATTTTTTATCGAAAATCCTTGAGATTCTTGGCTCCATGTTTAACAAGGCATTTCGCATATCGCTCATCTGGGTCCCTTCACACTGCGGAATTCCCGGCAATGAGAAGGCAGATCTATTGGCCAAACATGGCTTTCTGCGAGGCGCTTTTTACGACCGACCTATCTCATTCCATGAATACCTTCGTTCCCCACAGCAACTTTGCCTGTCTCGCTGGCAGAGCATGTGGGAAGCGGATGTATTAGGGCGGCTTTTGTTCTCGATCACTCCGCAGGTATCCCTGCGGCCTAGGTTTGGTGGGCTCCCTGTAGATCGCGCTTTCATTCGAATGATGTCTCGGCTCATGTCGAATCATTTCGCTCTGGACGCACATCTACAGCGTATTAATATGGCCACTTCAAATTTATGTGGCTGCGGTATCGGATATCACGATGTGGATAAACTGTTATGGTCCTGCGTGGAATTCGAGGTCGCAAGACCTTCCTTGTTGGACAGTGTCGGAAGAATCGGCAGAATCCCGGATACCCCCATACGCGACATCTTGGCGAGCAAAGACTTGAAGTTTATGATGATAATTCACCACTTTGCCAGAACCAACGGGCTAATCCTTTAATCCCATATCCTGCCTCACCATATCATCCTGTTTTATGTATTGTGGTAGTTGTCCTATAAACGTTAAATGTACAGTGTGGCAACTTTGCAGCACAGCGGCGCCAGACAAACTACGTACCGTAGGGAGGCAGACTTGGTGTGCGTCATAACATTTGGTTGTTTTTTGTTTATATGGTTTGTTTTTTGTCCATAGGTCTCGTATCACGGAGACTGGAACTCGATGGAACCCATCAAACATCAATAGAACCGGTCAACATCAGCATTAACCCATAAAACAATAGTCACGTCAAACTCGCAATCAATCACAGAACGTCCAACATCCACCAACAACAACCCTAGAAACACAGCAGCTCATAGAACCACGCAACCGCAACATACACCATAACTACTAACCGAGCAAACCCGGGATAAGGTCAAAATACAGGGAGGAAATGCCCTGAGAAACAAAGTGTCTGTCTGTGCACTTAGGCACAGACTATACGGCAGATAGCCGTCATATCGTTAAATAAAAAAAAAGAAAAAATCCGAATTAGCATTTGCATGAATTGTGTAAAATTTAGCGGACAGAAATAAAATATAACGCCTCGGCTCTGTTAACAGGAAGGCTCCGAGGACCTCCAAAAAAAACTTCACGCGCTCTCCTCCTCAACTTCTATTCCGTTACGTCCTCGCTGTCCCCCTCCTCACATATCAAATGACTATAGAAAGAAACAATAGAAATCATGTCTGTCGCAAACCAAGACCGAAAAGCGCTTCATCATAGTTCCAAGTAAGTAAAATATAACTCATACTTAAAAAAAATCATATCATACTTAAAGAAGGGTTGTTATGCAACTTATACTGTGTGATAATATATTATCACTCTACACAATTAATACTCACCCAAAAATCCTAAGACATATAAGGTAATACCAATCCATAGCTTTAGAGGTTTCATACCGAACGCCCATATATAAAATACTTGAGCAATTCCGAACGCCCCCATTCCAGCTTCAAATAAATCGTAGTTCAGTAGAAAATCACCAAAGGAAGAGAATAGAAGCCCATACATGATGCGTTTCTGATAGTTCCCCCTAAAAACAAATTACAGGGAATATTTAATACTTTTACATACGAGTATAATACGTATGTACGTTTGCTGTCCATTACTTACGCTTTGGGATTTTTTGACGACGTCAGCATGACGAAAAATAATAAACTGAATATCGGCATGCATTTTAGCACCGTCGACGGGGTACTGCTACGATCTGTATGTTGGATGAGCGAAAAATAAAGTATTACCGTTGTTATAAACGGTATCAACTTCGAGAAGGTTGAATTATCCTGAAAACGGTTGGAACAAAAATGTAGAAAATGTCAAATAATTTATTAAAAGCTACATCAAATCTAGCTATACACGGCAATATCGGCTTATAGAAATGTATTGAGAGTTTGTCAGTTCAGTTTCAGCTAGTTCATGGGTGTTTATAAACACTATGGTATGGTGTGAAAAGAAAATTTCTTTATTTTTGCTAATTAAATCACCTCAATCATTAATCATTTCAAACCACTTTTCGTTGAAAAAATAAGAGATAAAGTAATGACAAAATTCAAAGGTCATTGAAAGCAGCATTGGTTAATGTCTTTTTACTTGCTTCCTACAACCTTAAACCATACCTGGATTAAATTATCGAGTAAAATTGAAAGGGGATTGCAATTAGATAAGATTACAGCAAATACTCACATTTTTGTCGATAGCTTTTTGCGTCATAATTATTTTTATCGCGTTTATACTGATTGCTGAGCTGTTTAGTAACTGCTTATGGATTTATGTTTCTTTCCTGCACTTTTTCGAGGCAATAGGAATCTAAAATGAAGAAATATATATAAACATAACGTTATTTTTAAGATTTTTGAAGACCATCGTATTTAAGTTCCTAGAGATATTACAGCCACTTGAACAGAAACATTGAGAAACTGCTCTTATAGTGTTGCATTTGTAAGAGAAAATGTGATTCAATATTTACTTAGTTAAAGAGATACAGTAGAAAAGAGAAAGCTCTACAGATTTAGCAGAACATATCATTTAATAATCATAATAACCATTAATGAATGTATAATTGTTTGGCAAGTTGCTAGACACAGAACAAAATAAATAAGTTATGTCTACAAATGCTGTTATGTTGTTCGATTTTAAAGAAATTTTCACTGTGCACTGATGAAAACAACAGCAATTGTTTGCTTCAATTAGCAATTATTTGCGGAATGCAAGTCGTCAACCTGATCAACTTCATACACACAACCGTATAGCACTGCGCTCAATTCAGCACTTAAGATCAGCAACTGCGATACGAGCCGAGGTCAAGTTTGTGATCAACCAAAAATAAAACGTGGATGGTTCTGATAACAGAGTGACATTATCACAATGAAGGGGATACTAGCTATGTTGTGATTTTGAAGTAAACATTTGTGACACTCCAAGAAAAACCTAAGATTATACGTAATAGGATTTTAATATTGAGAAATTTCACGGAAAGTTAACATCAATCATCTTCACTTCCGACCAGTGTTGAACACATAGAATGTAGTTAATAGTTAGAACAGAATCACAATGAAAAATGAATATGATACGGATTGAGCTCAGAGCAAAACAAACCAAGTTTTAAACTGGCAAAATATATTAGTATTTAGAATATTGAATGTTTTTTTAAACGTATGACAGTGTTTACTTTACGGAAGAGTAAATCACTGTATACTGCATCATATTCTCATGGTCTAAATGGTTGGGAATACCCTTCACATATGAAATATTTGATTTTACGAACGATTAACACAATATACTGCTCCATTTCCATTATATCAATGGTTGGAAGATTATTTAGATAATTTACAATACAAAGCACATAGAAATTCGCAAACAAAAAGATGCTGAGTTTGTTTACACATATTTTGGCAAAATCCTCAGCCAAATTTTGACATGTCTATAAAGCAGTGATACCCAGATGACAAATACAAAACCTCAAAGACCAAGGTGAATGGCGACTAAAGGTAGGCTCATTTGATTTTTTTTAAATAAAAAAGTGATATGAAATACAGTCACGAGTAGATCAAACTAGCGATTAATATGCGAAAGTACACGCGTTTATGATTTACACCTATTCTTTCCACAACTTTTTTGCACTATTTGCTTTGAAGAGCCTCAGGGGCTGCTCTAGTAAATGTCGTTTACGACAACCGACAAAAACAAACTTATGGGGCTGCATGGAGGTGCTCTAGAATAATATGTCAAACATCAACGAACATTTGTCATGATACAAATCGGTTTGTATTTGTTCGTTGACATATCTTCACGCTAGCAAACTTAGTAAAAAACATTGCTTCGGTTGTCAAACATATATGTCAAACCGATCGATTGTCAACAAATGCTAGAGCACTCATAACTCTGTGTTCACACGAGCACCGAATGACAATACGCGCGTATTTTTAGTACAACTTAGGTCCGGCCGAGCGTACGCTGAAAATACGCAGCGTACGATGACAGCTGAAACCGTTTTTGGCATGAAAAACACATTATTGATTCCAAATGCTAACAAAAACAATTGTTGACATATATTTACATGATTTGTGATAAAAACAAACGAAAATATATCAATATTCGTTGAATTTATTAAATTTTAATTTCAACTACTTCTCAAAACGATGTCAAATGAGCGTATTTTGTGCTTCGTGGTGTTCACACGAGACCGCTCAGCGTACACTCAAAATCCATATAAAAAAAAGCCAGTTGTCATCGTACGCCGTACGCGCGTATTGTCATCCGGTGCTCGTCTGAACACAGAGTAAGACATGTCGTTGTAGTTTGTCGTAAACGACATTTGCTAGAGCAGCCCCTAAACGATATTTGCTAGAGCAGCCCCTCAGCGTGGTCTTGATGAACCAATATTCATATTCAAAGCAACATTAGATAAAAGAAGCAGACGAACACATCATCCAGCATCAACCAAATTCGTGCATTAAAAACAGATTCATTTGAGCAGAATGAGCAGAATTGGCATACTTACCTTTTTTGTTTTGTTTTTTTTTTTTTGACAAACGTGTAGGGATTGAAGTAAGGAAATGATAGTTAATAGAACATAGAAAAAATTAGAGTTACAACTATAGATGTATTATAAAACAAACAAACACAAAATGTAAATAGCGAAACGGAAGGAACAGTGGTATAGGAGTACGGCTATGATAAAGGACAAATTGTTCGAACTGACAGGACGGCGAAACGTAGCGAAGAGGGCGAAAATGCGTTAGGAGGGAAAACGGAAACTGAAAGGGAGCGAAAAATCAGTCTTGTGTTTGAGCGTATAGCGGATGGTCGAATAAAAAGTTACAAAAAGATAAAACCGTACAAAAATGTGGAGCAAGATTCACGACAAAACGCACAACATTTTATTTACAAATTATATAGTTACATCAATTTTAAATGTGTAGAACATAAATTTTGGGGAGTGATTTTTGGCGTAAAAAATAAATAATGAGTTTTGCGTATAGCAAGAACTATCTGTATTTGCATATAATAATCTTGGTTTTGGTAAATTGTTCCCGTTATGTCAAATTGGTAAATGTCAAAATTATCTTACTTATACAGACTGTTCTTCGAAATTGTTAATTGGGCTGTTGTGTCAATATATTGAATTTGACAAGACAGAATTTGCTGTTCACATAAGAACTACTTTGACTGACTTGTACTGTGCGCAGTGTAGCAAGAGAAGAAAGAACAACGCCAAAACAGTTGTGTTCTTCGTTCCTGTTGTTTACGGAGGTGGAAACGCTAAATCGCTCGATATATCTGTTTCATAAATTAAACATCGACAGGACCTTTCTTAACGCATTCGATCATGGTAGCGTTTGTACCGGAGCATTGAATACATTGACACACATAATTCATAATCAACAAAATTCCAACAATGGCTCGTAAACCAGAAACACAGCTTCAAAATACTCCAGTAGATGTAATATCTGCCGTAAAGTTTTCACCTAAAATAAACAAATTTTTATTAGTTTCTTCGTGGGACACTACAGTGCGTCTGTACGATGTCGTTACTAATACTTTACGACACAAATTTATACATTCTTCGCCGGTATTGGATTGCGCTTTTCTGGTAAGTACTTACAAGTACATGTACAAACCAAAATTGATTCCCTTTATCACGTACTGTTTACAGAATTCTACCAAAACTATCAGCGGTAGCTTAGATAACATTGTCAAATTGTATGATCTAAACGCTAGTGCTGAAGTTACACTCGGAAATCACAACGCAGGAGTGAAATGCGTTGAATATTCAGCAAAACTCAATGCTATCCTAACGGGTAGCTGGGATCGAACAGTGAAACTTTGGGACGTGCGTGAAAAAGAATGCGTAGGAACGTATGAACAAAGCAATGGAAAGGTTTACTCTATGAGCAGCATTGACGAGAAGCTAGTGGTAGCCACTTCGGAACGCAAGGTATTGATATGGGATTTGCGTAAGATGGACAGCTACATTGAGCGACGGGAATCATCGCTGAAGTATCAAACACGTGCTGTGCGATGCTTTCCGAACAAGGAAGGTTATGTGATGAGCTCAATCGAGGGAAGGGTCGCGGTTGAATATTTCGACCCTAACCCTGAGGTGCAGAAGAAAAAGTTTGCCTTCAAGTGTCACCGTGCGAAGGAAAATGAAATTGAACTTATCTATCCGGTGAATGCCATCAGTTTCCACAGCGTTTATAACACGTTTGCCACTGGTGGGTCAGATGGTTATGTTAATATTTGGGACGGTTTTAACAAGAAACGATTATGCCAGTTTCATTTATACGATAGTTCTATTTCAAGCTTATGCTTCAGCGATGATGGCAGCACGTTGGCAATTGCGTGTTCTTATATGGATGAAGCGGAAAATGCTCCGCAGCCACCACCTCAACCAACACTTTACGTTCGCTATGTAAATGAACAAGAAACCCGACCTAAATAGTTATTAAGAACTTAAAGAATGTGATTCTTTAAAATTGCATTGTAATTATTAGTATATTGCAAGCCTGACTAAACATATTTTGTAATGCCATCAGAAAATGTCTCATGAGAAGAATCCCATTAAAATACGCCTTCTAGTGTTAGTGAATTGTTTCAAATGAAGCAATAAAAACACGTCTCTAAAATACTTAGTATATTCACATAAGTTTTTTTTTATTTTGATCGCTAGTCGTAGGATTTTAGGCATGTCCGGGATATTAAATAAATCGAGGAGGAAATATCTTGTGAATGTTGTATCCAGTGTTGACAACACACGTAACAAGCCGTAATACACAATTACACATATGCTGGTAAATCTGCAAATTGATTGTTTTAAATCATATGATGAATCATATGGGAAAAGCTGAGCTGAACCATGTGATAACAGTAATGCCATACTTATTAAATTGTTTTGTATATATGCGACGGTCTTTGCAAAACCAAACCTCCTCCGCTTTCAAAAAAATTACTTTATTTTTCAGCCTATTGTCACGTTAATCTATTTTTGCTTAGTTAAAAAAAAAACAAATGTTTTTTCACTAATACGCTTCTGTAACTGGAAATAAAAGAAAAAATGCAATTTTGTCTTTGGATTTGCATGCAGATCCCCTAATGAGTATGTGCAGTATTTGCTAAGGCATATTTTTGTTTAATTCACTCCATTCTATATTTTTAAGATTTTTCCCGTTAAAAAATGTTATGTTCAAATTAAGCCAAGGAAGTCAGTAATGGCAAGTCTCTCTAGAGGTTGCACAGTAAAAAAAGAAGGAGGGCAATTAAGATTGTTTTCAAGTTTAACAATAGATCCGTCTGCAAATCGTATTTAGTCTACCCTTAATTCATTCCGGGAAGAAGTCATCGATACATGGAATGTGTAGAAAATTTCGTCATTGCAATCTTTGTGCAAATCATTTAGTGTAAATATCAGTCCCTGATAGTGCATTTCTGTAAGATTAGATTTACTCTATCGTCTTCACCAAAGGCAAATAAACTGTACCATTGATCTCTATTGGATAACTCTTACAATAGAAACCAGAAAACCACAACTGTCTTTTCAAGATTTTTTGCATCCTAGTGTCGCTTTAATTTCTAAGAGAAAAGTCTTCTTCTTCTTTCTTGGCCTAACGACCTCTTAGCTCATGCCTGCCATTTACGGCCTACTAGACTTATTGTTACCGCATGGTTGGATAGTCAGTCCTCACTATGGGGGAACGGCCCAGATGAGACTTGAACCCTGGTCCTGCTGTGTGAAAACCGGCGCCGTTGTCGCGTCTACCACCGGGTCGCCAAAAGAAATGTCTTACTAATAAATAAAGTTTGTTCATTTTACGAGCTATTCTGAAAATAATTGTGATCATTGGTAATAACTTCAATTTGGTGGGATTCTATTTTGGAAGGCTATGACCAAAACAGAGCTAAAATAAGACATTCCCGTTAATTTCCGCTAACTGCGCATATGCTCCGCAACGATTTCCAGCCAGTCCGTTGTTATAAGATAGGCAGCAATAGTTCTGGAAATCCAAAACATCGTTTCGAAGATTATTCACAATTTCTACAGCAAGATTCTTCCCTGTATTTTCATTTATGTGATTGAAATTTTCAAAATGTTTCAATATTTCGTATAGATTTCTAAAACATTTACAAATCTTACATTCTGATTAACTTGCTGCTTGCGATTTTTATTGAAAACCGAAATTGAACAAATTTGAGCCGTATTGACCACGTTTCAAATAGTTTATAGTTTATTGTTACTTTTCGGATTCCCAGCAACTTTACGATCGGTTTTTGCATTTATGGCGAAAATCAGCTCTGTTTATAAATATTTTCCTTTACATGTGCTATGTACTCGATTAATAATAATTTAATAATATATTATAAATAAATTATAAATAATAAATAATAAAAATAATAATATAGTGACTGAGTTTACACCTTATTCACAAGTTATAGTTGGATGGTCTATAGTTGTGTAACACAACATTTGTCACCATATGTGTATAGTTGAGTAAAAATATTATATTTAATGATGGGATGATATTTGAATGCTCTATGGAAAATTTGCGTAGATACTAGCAGTAACTAGTAAATGATAATGTTGTATTGTGATAGTGTGTTAGTATAAAAGTGTTTTGCTGCTAGTTGAAAATGTATAATTAAAGTCCTTTGCCACATAATTAATGAAAAGTCATCCACGCAAAAATTATTCTGTAAATAGATCCTATTTACTTGAATATTAATATTAATTTTAATAACAGCCTCTGTTGTATCTACCTCGTATCGTTGAATCTCGTCTTTCTGGATGAAAATTAGGGATAGGTCCTTTTTGTAATACAAAGTGTGTACAAATGTCTTTACGTAGTTCCTAAATTCGTTTTAACGTTCCACAGCAAATAAAGTTCATAAACATTGATTATTACAGAAACTAATTTGCGTTAACAACTTGCAACATATACCGATCGCTTTAGTTCGTGGTATTGACTTCAAAATGAAATTCGCCTGTCAGCTTTAAGGAGTCTCCGAAGTTCCTCTTTTTTTTTGGAGTTCATTCACAGGAAGATTTAAGTAAGAAAAACAGTAATTACAAGCTACTAGAGGGCAGAGTGAAAGTAGCCCATTAAGGATATGTAGTAGCATCACTGCATTCATCACTTCATGTGAAACGTTGTATGCCTTTCATGCCTAACCAACGATACTGAATAACATTTAGACGAATCAAATGAGACTTGGAGGTCCAATGGAAGTTAGATTCCAAAGATGTCCGTCCTACCAAAATTCTGTAATTACTTTTTGCTGAATTAGAACCGCCTAGTCGTACACCGGGGCGGCCCGGTGGTGTATCCGATAGCGGCGCCGGTCTTCACACGGCAGGACCGGGGTTCGAATCCCGGCGGACCGCCTCCCCGTACGCAGGACTGACTATTCAGCTACGGGTATAACTAAGTCACAGAGAGCTAGCAATTGTTAGCAGGCCAAGACCTACAGAGGTTGTAGTTCCAGAGAAGAAGAAGAAGTCGTACAGAAGGATCCGGTAATCAGTCTGGGATATATATTAACGATATTTTCAATATTAACTGACCTCCTCCAATTATTGATATCGAACCAAATCTCTACATATCGAAAAGATCTAGCAATGGATATCTTTGAATTTTAGGTTATATAATGTTATTCTGATTTTTCTACAACATAAAAATACATCAAGCAATACGGTCAGGACGTTCTACTTGAATAAAAAAAAATACATCAGTAACGGACGGTACACATTAGTGACGGATGATCGTTACACATGTTGCTGGCCTACATGCTTAGGGTTTGCAAAGTAGTTTTGCAATATTGGAGCTGACCGTTTTCTACCAATTCTCGTCCTACCAATTTTAATTTTTGTGATTTGTGAAGAGATTATATTTAGCAATACAGCCAGGCCGTCCTACATTAATAAAAAAAATGAGACGCTGTTAAGCAATCTTAACAGCTGATTCTCACCCGATCGGAGCAGCTTTTTTATATGAATATAGCCGAATGCCAAATTTAAGCTGGACTAGAGGAAAAATTTAAGTTTGGTAAGTAGTGGTAACGTCTAGTGTTTGAGGAGTTGAAGATCGGCGGCTACATGGTTTTATCCAAGTTGACCATTACAGGTATTCTCCGATAGAAATATTTTTGTTATGAATTTAAGTTTATCTATGTATTTATGGAAAACAGCATACATGGTACAATTTCCTTTAATAGTTTAATCAAATAGCTAAAAAAAATCGTTACTTCAAA
>KZ063549.1:0-18671 GCA_002091835.1 Anopheles maculatus
GTTTGAGCGTCTCATTCTTTACGGGTAACGGGCGCGATGACTGTAAGAATAGAAAAGAACTTTTTGTACTCCATCTCACTCACAACAATCTACCAGTGTAGTGCATTTTACGTTTGAAGGTTTCGGAACGGCCCTAGAAGCAGCAGCAGCAGCAGCAGTAGCAGGAACGTTTCTCTTCTCCACTTCATCTACATGCTTCTTTACCGGTTCTAGCGTAGTCAGCGTCTTCGGTTCGTCATCGCTTAGGCTGGCGGTGTCGTCCGCCGGAGTAGGCGATTTGAGCGATGGGCCTGCCGGGAAACCATCTTCGCTCATGTTCGTAAACGTGGAACCCACTGCTAGCGGCTGCTTACCGGACACATCTTTCGGATCTTTTTTAATGCCACACGATGCGGGTTCACTCATGCTGCGTTATTGCCAAGCTTTTGCCGCACTGAGCTGGGAGCATCCGAAGCGTGCAGGAGCGTTGCAACGACGGGCAAACAAATTGCTCGTTTACAGAACAGACAGAACACAAGAAGCAAACAATCGATTCACACTTTTGGCGGCACTAGGGACAATGTTTTCTTTGCTGCGTGAATGTTATTTGAAGATGTTGCAAGCGTACCAAAACCCGTGCTTGGGGCTAAACTTGTGATGCATTCTGTTTGACAACTCGACTTCTTATCAACAATTTCGTTTGATGTTCGCCCTATTCGCTTGCTTGCTTTATATTTGCGTACAAATATTTTCTTGCAGCAATGGTGCTCGTTTGAAAAAGGGCAGAGAATTCGTTAGGTTTAGTATAAGAATTATCGGTAAGATGTTTCTGCTCACATCTGAACTAAAGTTTAGAGGAAATATCCTACCCATTGAGATGATTAATACACTGAGTAAATTAAGAAGAGGGAGAACTGCCACTGCCACTATCTACCCTGGTATCGTACGATTTGTTTAGACCTTCCGATGAGATGGGAGGTTGTGGAAGAGATCGCTTTTAATACAATGGCGGAATAACCTAGGAGCGGAGGGAGCAGCCGCTCGATGCCTCGCCGGTAAGGGGGACCTCGTCGATGAGGGAAATCCCGCTAGCGCTCTCGAAGTACAGAAAATAATATAAAAGGGTTCATCGATCATCGATCCAGTGACGGATCAAACGGTGGACGGAGTAGGCGGCCACTTAGGGCCCCGCCATTTGGAAATCAAACCGGATCCCCAACTTCCTTGTCGCCTACGGCCCCGATCCGCCACTGTTTAAACATTGCTCTGCACACGCATTCTTTCGGATATGATGCCGGAATGATTATGCATCGCCATGATCTATCAAAGCGGAGACGACAAGTATGAGTTCGGGACGGTGTGGTATGTTGCTGGAGGAAGACTAAACTAAGCTGCTTAAAGGACCACACATCCTGGCGGTGTCCAAAGCTGGAAGGATACGGTGGCTGGGACGCGTGAAGAAGATGCCAAACTGCTTTAATTTGTTGATCGAAATTGCTCAGTCGAGCATATTTTGCTTTCGGATTCTTTCCACCAAACAAACAAACGAACATTTGTTGCATTTTTTTTATCTAAAATAAGTCTTTTTTGAAAATATTGCTACTAGTGTTGCTTCCTTTCCAATATACACCCTATAAAGTTGTTCACTTTGAACTATAAACTTATCTAATATCACATATTCTCATGTGGATATTAGACCTCATCTGGGGGGTTTCCCTCCCATATGTTCAATCACATTTCTCCTATATGATCATTTTAAGATACAATCATTAAGTGTTGCACACTGTAAGCGTGCACTACTACCATGCTAAGTTAACAATTCCGATACACTGAGGCAACGCCTGGCGTTAGATCTGGTTCATTTCGTTTTACTCGATTTTCTCTGTCTGTTGGTATGGATTTTTCTATTATTCTTCCCCTATTGGGAAAAGGAGAATTGCTGGCCACTAGTCTGGGCGTCTAGGACGTTTCGATTTAGCTAGCACAATTCCTCTTCTATGGCTGCGTTGTAAGTTGTGTGTGTGTGTGTGTGTGTCACTTTGGTGTGTGAGTGTAACAAAAGAACAGTAGCTGCCCGGAGAAGTATTCCTTATTGGAAGCCCCTAATCGTACAATGCGTTTTTTTAAATCTAAATAAATTAAACTAAAGCAAAACAATGTGTGAAGCGATAGAAGCGAGAGGAAAATAGACAAACAAACGTACAAACGCATGAATGAAAGCGATGAAGAAGCGCTAAGCGATTATTTGTAACAAACGTTTCAACCACATTCACACCATACCGACGATAAACCGATAAAGTTTGCTAATTTGTGTGCACCATTCACACAGCAATAGATGCGGGTTGTACGAATGTACGAAAAATTATAATAGTTAACCACTTGTCGATTTGCAAGTACAAACGCCGGTACAAAGCTACTATCTGCTAGTTAAGCACCAAATCGCTTCTCTGTCGAGGTGTTGTGGTCGCGAATGAAATTAGAAGACCAATGGCATGCGGGGCTATATCTGCTAAGGTGTTTTGTTTTACACAAATACAGGAACTTGGGTTTGCCGACTTATCACTACCGGATCGATTGCGTCCAACTAGTCCTGTCTGAGGTCGCTCCTCTTACTGTGTGACTGTGGTACTTAATGTGAGACGGTGACTGTGGATTTGTGTGCGTGTGTTTGCTAAACACGAAACACATGCTCTATTTTCAGTTCTGGATTTGCTGTTCGTGTTTTCAAGTGAGAAATCCTGAAGAAATTTTGTACTATTGTGCCCTACGGAGAAGCTGATGTTCTACCCAAAAAGCACTTGCTTAGCATATTACTCGGATCGAGTGGCGGTAACAAGGGCCGAACCTTTTCAACAGGAGATGAATGCATTCTAGCTGCGCTTGAGTAAACTGCAAAGATGCTTTATAGTTCACCTTCCACAATTGGCTGTGACAATGGCTGTGTATTTTATGCAGTGCTGCAACACCAACACTGATGGTCCTTCCCGGTGGTGGGTAACCTAAAACGCTTCGTAAACGTCTGGTGTACTGTCACTACCACTGGGATGCGAATCACACGCACACCAGCAGCAAGCAACTGATGATTTTCCCTGCAACTTCCGGGGCGGTTGACAGTGTGGCAGACCGAACTCGCCACACACTCTATGTACAGATAAGGCTGTTGAACGTTCTTCAATCGGACTTCCTCCTCTTGGTGCTGCCTACTACAATCGTTGACCACCAGTCGGCTGCTGGCAGGCGCACGAAGGTAATCATTAGTCTACCACCGAGCGTCATCAGTCCTCATTTGCGTTCGTGCAACGGTCCGTCTCCGCCGTTCGGTAGCTTTCGAAAGGATCCCCCGACGTCCTCGATGTCTTCGAGCAGGAATTGTTTGTCTTCTTTCTGTGATTTTTTCAGCAGCTTCGTATCGAAACAGGGCTACGGGAAAATGCGAAAAGTGGATTAGTTTGCTTGAAGGAGACCCTGTGCAGACGTTGTTGGCCTACCGTCTCGCACACGTTCATATTGCAGCAGTTTTCTATCGTAATTTCGCACTGTGTCGTTGGTGGCCGGGAGGTCATTGGTGTGACGACCATCTTCTTCGTGATGCGTGGCCTCGGTGGTTTCATCATCCGGTGCACAATGATCACGATCGTTAGCAGTAGCGCGAACGACACGGTGAAGCAGAGCGACGTGTAAACGACGGTTCGGTTGAAGGATTCCTTGCAGTATGTTACCTTCGGTTCCATCAGCGGCAACGTCTTGGAAATGCTGTGAAGGAAGAACCGGAATGGAAGAAGGATAGATATTTAGCGAACTTCGTGAATCGTACTCCGAATTTTGTATTCTATCCACTGAAGAAAGATTTTTGATATCTCGCGGAAGTGTCTGATCTAATGCGCTTAATATTAAGCTAAGAATTCGAATCCCCAGGCTCTGGTAAAATGCTTTTGTCATGCGAATAGCACCAGACGATTTAGGCTGTAAAACCTTTTTGGGTAATCCACGTGCACGGAGAAGGTGGTGTAACGGATTGTAATCAAGTTCATACAAAATTACTTTCATCTAAACCGGGTACATCTTATGCATGTAGTTGTATGACTTATCACTTAGTGAAGGTAACAATGCTGAGTAAAGTATATATAATGTGTAGATCAAGGCAGTCTCACAATTGATATCGAGAAGCTATATTGTTCATTACTAGCCCTAATTAACACCTAATCAATAATAATAGTTAATCGGCCGTATTTATTAGGCCTATTATTTTTATTAGTATTATCATTGATTCATTGATTCTAGTTATGCATATTATAATGAAGTTGCACAGCATTGCCCTTCTGTTCGCATTCATCTTCTTCTTCTTCTTTCTTGGCCTAACGACCTCTCAAGGTCATGCCTGCCATTTCTGGCTTACTAGACTAATTGATACCGCATAGTTGGTTAGTCAAACCTCACTATGGGGGAACGGCCCAGATGAGACTTGAACCCCGGTCCTGCCGTGTGAAGACCGGCTCCGCTGTCGCATCACCACCGGGCCGCCCCATACGGTACGATACGATACGAATATGCGAACTTGAAACACATTGCTAAAATTGATCTCTAAAATCACGATCATTGACGCCTTTCGATAAACCAAGGACCAAAATCGTCTGGTTGAATAAGAAACATAATCGATAAACGAACTCCTTTTCTCTTAATTTCGTCACATTAGAGCCGTACAGTTCAACTTACCCCCCTAAGGGTATTATTCGTTGAAAAATATCTCCATGTAAAAAATATATATTCTAATCGATGAAGAATTAAAAATTGTACTTCATTTTCAGATGATCACAAATCTTTCACAACGACGACGATTAATCAAACGGTACGCACGGTCCTAGGTGTCGTTTCGTGTTGTTTTAGTTTATAGTATGCAACATTGTCCCAGAAGTCACTCCTCCGTCTGCTAATCTCCATCCATTAATCGCGACGAATAGCATAAACAATTGAAAGTCCGGATCGTCACGAAAACCAGTTTCACTGGTTCCTAATGTGCGTATTTTGCATTCATATCGTTACTTTTTGCGCGTTTCCAAGGGGCAACTACAGCGCGCCAGATCTGATGATCGTACACCTCTCAATGTTTTGGGTGAATGTATCGCTTCGGCCTTGGAGTAATGCGTAATTTGTTCGAGACTTTGGCTTATACGCAGCCAGTCAGCCTCGCTATGATTTTCGGCCAGGTCATGGTTAATAGAGTGGTGGCCCTTAAAAAATATCTAGTTTAGTGTCTTACCCCAAACAGTACTGCTGCCATTGTGGATCATCATGATAGGTGTTGCACAGTCGGACCGCAATTTCGCACCGCTTGCCGGCAAATTCTTCCTCACACTTGCACTCGGGAACGGTCGTCTCGTTACCGAGCGTGCACTGGCCCCCATTCAGGCAGTAGTTGTTACAGCTGTACTCCTCACACCGCTCACCTCGATAGCCCGCCTTGCATCGACACTTGGGATGCTTCCCATCCTCCACGTAGCACTCTCCATTGTAGCAGTAATCCGTGCCACAGATCGGATTTTCACACCGCACTCCACTGTAACCGGTACGATCGCACACACAGGTCCTGTCTTCCGTTGCGTTACTAAACTGACACTGGCCACCATTTAGACAGAACCCATCGCAACGGTTCCGATCGCACCGTTCACCCTCGTACCGTCGGTCACAATCGCACTGTGGTCGATTATCGCGCCCGAGACGGCAGGTGCCTTGCGCGCAGAAATTATTGCACAAGTCTATCTCGCAAAGTCTACCACCGAACGCCGGTTGACAGAGGCACGTGTTCGTATGGTGATTAACCGTACCGTTGTTAAGGCACACGGTTAGCTGACCCTGTTGCGTTTCCTGCAGCAGTACGCTGGCCGGTTTCGTGTTTTGCATGTTGTCCAGAATGCTATTAACCACCGACTGACAGTCGGGATTGTTTCGCTGGTGTTCCAGCAGCAGGTTCGCACGCAGAATCACTGCCGACGGATGTTCCCCACGATAGACGGTGCGGGTTTTTGCGTTCGGTTCTTTGGGCATTTCGTAGATCGCGTTATTTTCCTGATCGGTCCAGTAGATGAAATCATGCTTCACCGATATGTCCGCCGGCATCCGATCGAGCCCGGACTGCAGGGTGCGCTGATCGTTCACTTCCAGGTCGGCGCTTTCGATCGTGTACCCTCGACCATACTTTTTCTCCACCCAGTACAGCCGGTTACGGTAATGGTCGACGGTGATACCTTTCGGGACGTATACTTGATCTTCGTGCACGTTCAGTATAGTGCCGTTCAGCGATGCGCGTACAATGTTCGATGTTTTCGGGTAGCTATTAGTCCAGTACAGATGTCTACGACATTCGTCGATCGCTAAACCCGCTAGCTCGTGGTCTGGTTCCACTGTTGCCACGAGTTGTACTGGAGAAGATCCGCTCGTTTCTGTGGTATTTGCCGTCATGTTTGTGCCAGAATCGTTCTTCACGTTTCCTCTAGCACGCGCAGCATTTAGAAGTGTATCAATCTCAACGAAATAAATCGAACGCGTTCCCTTTTCCGTCCAATACAAACGGCGCTCGAGGTGATCGAATGTCATGCCACTGATGTAAGCGGTTTGCGACGATTTGGGCAACAGTTTTGTTACTTTGTGCAGTTCGTCCGTGTCGTCGTAGTCCAGTGCGAACAACCGAAACTCCGGGTGATCGATATCGGTGAAGTACAGCTTGCCCAGTACCTCGTCGTACGCGAACGCTGAGATGCGGCTGTACTGGTGAGCTGCGGAAGATATCTTGCGCCAGTTTGAATCGAAAAACAGAATGCCATTATCCGTGGTCACTGCCGCCGCTGTTGATGGGGAAGAAGAAAGCATGCAACCATCATAAATAAGTTTGTAAGGATAGGAATAAAACATCGGACTGAAGCATTAACTGTAAACCACACAATCAGGAAGTATTTCGGAAGAAGCTATAGTATCTGTTAAGTTGCCAAAACGTTATCTCCTCACGCAAAATCGACCGATTTGGCAAACCAGACTGGCACTACACACACGGTTAGGATGGGTTTTCCGACTCCTATCGTGTACGGGTTGCAGAACATGTGCTGTACGCGAATTTGCCACCTTATAATGTTTATGATGAAATAGGTCGATAAGATAGATGGCCGGGTTTACCGGTATAAAGAGGTGTGCTTGCAATCGGAAAATGGTAGCATAAACTTTAACTACCATCAAGCGCTGTGATAAACTATAGTGGGGAGGGAACATGCGGGAATTAGCACGTAGACCATTTCAACATGCATCTGGCAACATGATGTGCCAACTTCTTGTCCTCTGTTGTTGGACTAGGGGAACTGGATACCCCAAGCGTCGAAAGTGATGATCGTGTTAAAATGATTAATTTGATGGAATACTTTATACGCTTGCTCTTTTTATTGAGCATTCTCTTAGATATTATTAATTGCTAAAATTTGTTTAAAAAAATAATAACTTATTACTTGCTCTCATTGCATTTCTGGTGATTGTTTTTTTTTCTACAAAAAACTCAACAATAGTTCGTAAGCGATAGTGACTCTTTCATCTTTAACCGGAGGTTACGCAAAACCTTCCGAAAGCTCAATTAATGCATTTCGACTTCGGCGAACTGCCAGCTCCACCACCATTTCCACCACATCGTTGTGGAGCACACTCTCGGCGAGCGAACCCCGATGCTGAACAAAAAATGTACTACAACAAATGTGCAAATTATGTCTCGCATTTGCAACACATTGTAAATGCCGTACTTTGAAACGGACCATGGCGATGCCGATGGTCAAACGCAAACCGAGAAGGTGGAAGCCGAGGAACCTTGTGTTACAAATTAGATGCCATGGCTGTGCATTGTGCAGTTGTGGCCAGCAGCACCAGGCAGAATACACCATTACTGCTGACTGCTACACGTTTACGAAGTGGTAAATGGTAACGGTCGCAGTTGGAGGCATGATGCGAGACTTCCTACGGGCATACAAAATCAGTTTCATCGGCTTATATTTCGATGCATCAGCCAACTGTGTGGCTTACAATCCGGGGAAGTTGCGCGAAAGCAAAACTAAAAGATAAACAAACCCTAAATCATATTTGCAGCATAAAGTTTTCAAACTGGCGATACAGATTGTCTAATTTCATGTTCTTTAATCATGGCGTTGGCATGCAAGCTTTCAATTCGAAGAAATGAAGAATACTCTGCCGCTAGTCATGCCGCCGGGGTGTTTTCTCACTTCTTCCACTGCTAATGCACTGTGATCGACAGCATAAATTACTATTCGCAAGCGGCCGAACTTCTCCATTTACCTCAATTTGTCCTACCTGCCAAAGTCTAGACGTAGCGTCGTAATAATGACGATAATGAACGTACGCACGGTGTATCGTTTGCACATTCCCAAGGAATTTTACAAACTCGGAATTTTCGCCCTTTACGGGTTCCCCCTCGTTCTCGTGTGACGGCTTCGGACGAGTCCAAGTGGCAAACCGTGCTGTGTATTTAGTTGCTGTGGTATGCTTAAATATCGCGCAACAACAATAATGGGGGGAAAAAACTATAACTTTACGTCCATAAAACAGATGAGTAAGCAGTACTGCAAGAGGATCCGTTTTTACAAGTGTCGTTTACATTGAAAACAATCTCATACGTTATCATGGGACGGAGAGAAAAAAGCTCTCCATTATCCCAAAGTGTCGAACTAATGGAATTTATCGACAGGCATTCTAACGAATGCATCTGTTTTAAAAGCAACCACGTGAATAACCGACATATCACCCACGATGTTACGAAATCGAACAAGCGTTGAGTCATTTACGGAGCCAATTCTGATAAAAAAAAACGCTGCTTAGGACCACCCACTGATATGCTGCAATCATTTGCGCCACAAGAAAAATTACCTTTTACGTGAGAGTATGATAAGAGTTTGGTAGAAAACAGTGGCAAATGATGCACTTTTTTAAAAACAAAAGACCTGTTACAATGTGTAGTTGTCTGGTGGTTGTCGTCCCCGCTTGTTCATCAGGATTGATGCGCACCACAGTTTTCGAACCAATCCTCCTGGCAAAACTATGTTACGGTTATCGGAGGTTGTAAATAATGGCAAGCCACATCAGAAGCGCCGGCAGTGGCAGTGAATGCGGATTCGACAAACATGGAAAAGTCACGTCACGATGCCGACACCTCAAATGGTGCTACTAGAGTGGTGACGATACGCTGTCGTCGTTAAGATCGTGATTAGAGGATCGATCAAATCTCACCACGAACCCACCGTAAAACCCCTTCTGAAGAAGAAGATGCGAGTGGTAACCGCCGTATCGGGGGTTGGTATGTGACGGTCCCTCCGATTAGGTTACATTTCCGTCTCTTCTCCTTCTCTGATGTACGATTTTGTTTCCACATTTTTTTTTTCGCAAATAACAATGATAGCAAACGTGTCGCGTACGTTGATACGCTGTTCGGTGGTGGTGTGTGGCGTACCGTTATCATGCTCCTTGCGCGATGAAGATGATGGTTGGCAAATTTCCAATACATCTATAATTGAATTGCGACCTCTTCGACTACAAACACACCTTCGTAAGGGTGGCCGTTTGCTTCCATATCGTACACCGCGTGTAGCAAAAGGTGGTGTCTAGCAAGGTGCCACATTTCTTGGCAACTCGCGTAAGTTCTCGTGGGCCTACACGAGAAAGCGCACACGTTATGTAATGCGGTGAAGCTTCGGAAAAGATCTACCTCGCGTATGTAGCCGCTCGGTTTCGCTAAGGAATTGGTGGCATAACAATACTGCTGTTGTCATGTTGTGCTGGGTCCGATCGTAAGATCCATAAAACGGTAAGCAAACGAGCCACGATCGCCACGATCGATGCGGTACTGTGCGAATTCAAAGCAATGCATGCAGTCTATGGTCTCTTCGTTTCTGATCGGCTTTCGCTTTCGTGCACCGTCGTGGAGGAGTTCATGGGCATCGTACGTCTCCTGTCACTACTCGCCACGGGGACCTTGCAAGCGCACCATTTCCTGTCCGAAATGGATCACACTAAAATAAAAAAAAGAAGAAACGGTAAATGAAACACGTTAGCACGGTGCTTACGCGCCATCACCTACTAGCTGTGGTCTTCAGCACCTTACAGACGTCACATGACTGATTTTATTTTTTGTTTTGGCCTGTACACACCATCGAAATTTTTTTCCGCTCCTGGTCTCCACGTTACCTTCACAATATTTCCATTCACCAGATCCAACCAGAGAACATCCAGAGGAGATTTGTTCGAAGACAAACATTTCGCCAACGTCTAGCAGTAGCTGTCAGAAGTAGGAAATAGATCCAGCTTGTTGTACTACCGCACATGTGTTTGCACATTGCAATCGTGGACCTTATCCTCCCCGTTTCTCCCGCAAATAGAAACAGACCCCCCCGCCCTATATCGCCGATCGTGCATGCTGCTGTGTGTACACGAAACGATGGTTTGACGTAAAGCCGCCGGATCAGCTATTTTCCGGATCGCGATCGACCGGATCACGCTTTGTGTTTCAGCTCTGTACCACTTCCAACTGCTCGATACATTCCCCGCAAGCATCGCATGGGAAGCTAAAGAACCTTAGCAAAGTTGTGCAAAGTTGTGGAAAACAAAAACAAAACCGAATGAACGAAGCAAAAACGCATAACGGAAGCGAAATCACGTTGTAATCTGTGCAGGGTGCCGAAGGGAGGTCAAATCGTGCTGCACGCAAAACCTGTCAGACATCTGTGGCGATACGACCGGGGGCAAAACGTTCTAGCAAATCTGGTTGTGTAACGGTCAAACGAAAATAAGAACGTTTCGACCGGTCTGTCCGTCGATAAAGGTGCTAGCTTATTGGGGGAGAACTGTCAAACAGGAAGTTTGTTGTAACTTTGGTGAGCAGGTACAATGAACTCAAGTTGTTTTGATTTCACGCAGTTCCTCGGACCGGCGCAGTGCGCCGCACAGCATCTACAGAAGTTCCAGGCGGAAGTGGTAAAAGTTGTATGACAGCTTCAACAGGTGGTTTTGTTTGATTTGTGTCGTATTTCTTATTTTTTCCCCCCGTTACTCCAGATTACGATTATTTTGGTCGATGTAGAGCTGCTCGATGGTAGTAGTTGGTGGTTCACTAAAAGACTCCTTGGAACCTTTTGTGTATAGATAGGAAGATCAAATACAGTGATTATGTTCTTACGGCCTGAGAATACTTCTCCAGTCATAACACCTGCGGCAACGTTGACGAAAGCCGGAACTGTATAAAACATTTACATTCCTAGTAGTACCCACATATGGCTCTGTGACATAGAGACTCTGTCCAAAGCTGACTAAATCTTCGGTTAGCAAGGAAAGAATACGTAATATCTTCATGGTGAACATAAACCTATCAGTCCATAATCCATCTATCAAAGAGGAATCAAATGATGCAACAACTCCCAAGGACTATGAACTTGATCCTTTGCTAGTGGTTACCGTATCTCCAACGATGACTATTATCCCTTCAAAGTTAAAGGTAACCTTGAATTGGAAGAATGTGAACCAACGCAATCATAGCTTCCCCAACACTCAAAACATAGTATATTAAATTCATGAACGATCGTGTGTGTGTGTGTGTGTGTGTGTGCACAAGATAAGCAGCACACACTTACCGCTTATCATCGTTATGTCGCACTTGGCCCACCTTTGGCGCCTCAGCGTTTCACTTTTCTCATCCTCATTGATGGCGCATGTTTCTATTTGTTTATGTGTTGGTTCTGTAATTTCTTTGCTGTCGATAAGCCAAAAATGGCAATCATGATCGGTGCCTTAACGGTGTTACGTTTGACCTATAACCTGCAGTTTTACGCTTGCACACAGATAAATTTAGTATGCCTTAAACTTGAGGAGTTTGCTTTGTTTATTGTCAATCACATTATAACATTGCAACGATCAAAGATCGTACATTGCAACAGTTCTCCGCAAACAACTGTTACAAACTCAACGAGAAACAATTACGATTCTAGTTTCCAGCACGTTGTTATTGTACTGCTCGATCGTAAACAGATTTACAGTGATTAGAAGCTGTTTATAGAACGTTAGAAAATCCCGTCTAGCGTGTTTGGTCGGGTTCCGTTCAACCATTTATTGCTGCAAAACCATTTACATCCAACCATTTTCAGCTCGTCTTATCAAAAAAACTGGTGTAAAAATGCGTCTTAACTGATAGTAGCAGCTGTCGGAAGCTGACAAACAATGGAAAATCATAATCAAAACGTTCATCACGAAGATAGGTTTGGAAAACAAAAAAGGTTACACGTAAAAAAGTTAGTTGTTCGAGACAGGAAGCCCAAAACACACGCCAAAAAGGACACCATATTCAGCCCGTTCGTCGCTTTCATTGCTGTTGATTATTTCGTGTGCGATCGCACGTTCGCGAACCGATCACGAGACGAACGAAACGGAAAGATATTATTAAACGGCACATGAAACGTTCAATCAAGTTTATTACGGAACACCCCTCCTCCCCACTGTCGTACGATGGTAGACAGACAGTGGCAAAACCTCGCAAATGAACTCCTTTGCTCGAGCGGAATTTATCTGGGTCTATGGACCTTCAATCATTCATTGATTTGCTAAAAGAAAAAGAAACCCCAAACGACGGGGCCACATACCGTGTAGTTGGGAAGGAGCGGCGGAATAATAATAATAAAAAAAAAACAATCTTAAGTTTAACCTGGCAAAACGGTTCGGTGCCAGCAGCGTCAACCACCGAATGCGATGGTCACGGTCGGTATGATGTAGTGTTGTTCATAAAGCTGGCTTTTATTTTCCCGTGCTCGGCGAAAGGCGGCGGGGCAGGTTTGCACCCGAAGCCAGGTGGATGTGGCGTAAGTTGTGGGATTTAATTAAATTTAATTCCGCAATTTGTGTCAGTTTTATTGTTTGCTTTGCTGCACCCGAAAGAGAGCTCACTGAAGCATCGCTGTGACATATGGGATTTCTTGAGAATGGTGTGCAACATATCATAACCGCTGCAACCCGTATTGATGGTAACAAAAGCAAGGAAGAACAAGGAGAAATATGTTCATTTATTTTTCGGGACATTTTGGATGCAATATCTGCCGAAAATGCGGTACTGTGCGAATTCAAAGCAATGCATGCAGTCTATGGTCTCTTCGTTTCTGATCGGCTTTCGCTTTCGTGCACCGTCGTGGAGGAGTTCATGGGCATCGTACGTCTCCTGTCACTACTCGCCACGGGGACCTTGCAAGCGCACCATTTCCTGTCCGAAATGGATCACACTAAAATAAAAAAAAGAAGAAACGGTAAATGAAACACGTTAGCACGGTGCTTACGCGCCATCACCTACTAGCTGTGATCTTCAGCACCTTACAGACGTCACATGACTGATTTTATTTTTTGTTTTGGCCTGTACACACCATCGAAATTTTTTTCCGCTCCTGGTCTCCACGTTACCTTCACAATATTTCCATTCACCAGATCCAACCAGAGAACATCCAGAGGAGATTTGTTCGAAGACAAACATTTCGCCAACGTCTAGCAGTAGCTGTCAGAAGTAGGAAATAGATCCAGCTTGTTGTACTACCGCACATGTGTTTGCACATTGCAATCGTGGACCTTATCCTCCCCGTTTCTCCCGCAAATAGAAACAGACCCCCCCGCCCTATATCGCCGATCGTGCATGCTGCTGTGTGTACACGAAACGATGGTTTGACGTAAAGCCGCCGGATCAGCTATTTTCCGGATCGCGATCGACCGGATCACGCTTTGTGTTTCAGCTCTGTACCACTTCCAACTGCTCGATACATTCCCCGCAAGCATCGCATGGGAAGCTAAAGAACCTTAGCAAAGTTGTGCAAAGTTGTGGAAAACAAAAACAAAACCGAATGAACGAAGCAAAAACGCATAACGGAAGCGAAATCACGTTGTAATCTGTGCAGGGTGCCGAAGGGAGGTCAAATCGTGCTGCACGCAAAACCTGTCAGACATCTGTGGCGATACGACCGGGGGCAAAACGTTCTAGCAAATCTGGTTGTGTAACGGTCAAACGAAAATAAGAACGTTTCGACCGGTCTGTCCGTCGATAAAGGTGCTAGCTTATTGGGGGAGAACTGTCAAACAGGAAGTTTGTTGTAACTTTGGTGAGCAGGTACAATGAACTCAAGTTGTTTTGATTTCACGCAGTTCCTCGGACCGGCGCAGTGCGCCGCACAGCATCTACAGAAGTTCCAGGCGGAAGTGGTAAAAGTTGTATGACAGCTTCAACAGGTGGTTTTGTTTGATTTGTGTCGTATTTCTTATTTTTTCCCCCCGTTACTCCAGATTACGATTATTTTGGTCGATGTAGAGCTGCTCGATGGTAGTAGTTGGTGGTTCACTAAAAGACTCCTTGGAACCTTTTGTGTATAGATAGGAAGATCAAATACAGTGATTATGTTCTTACGGCCTGAGAATACTTCTCCAGTCATAACACCTGCGGCAACGTTGACGAAAGCCGGAACTGTATAAAACATTTATATTCCTAGTAGTACTCACATATGCCTCTGTGACATAGAGACTCTGTCCAAAGCTGACTAAATCTTCGGTTAGCAAGGAAAGAATACGTAATATCTTCATGGTGAACATAAACCTATCAGTCCATAATCCATCTATCAAAGAGGAATCAAATGATGCAACAACTCCCAAGGACCATGAACTTGATCCTTTGCTAGTGGTTACCGTATCTCCAACGATGACTATTATCCCTCCCTTCAAAGTTAAAGGTAACCTTGAATTGGAAGAATGTGAACCAACGCAATCATAACTTCCCCAACACTCAAAACATAGTATATTAAATTCATGAACGATCGTGTGTGTGTGTGTGTGTGTGTGTGTTTGTGCACAAGATAAGCAGCACACACTTACCGCTTATCATCGTTATGTCGCACTTGGCCCACCTTTGGCGCCTCAGCGTTTCACTTTTCTCATCCTCATTGATGGCGCATGTTTCTATTTGTTTATGTGTTGGTTCTGTAATTTCTTTGCTGTCGATAAGCCAAAAATGGCAATCATGATCGGTGCCTTAACGGTGTTACGTTTGACCTATAACCTGCAGTTTTACGCTTGCACACAGATAAATTTAGTATGCCTTAAACTTGAGGAGTTTGCTTTGTTTATTGTCAATCACATTATAACATTGCAACGATCAAAGATCGTACATTGCAACAGTTCTCCGCAAACAACTGTTACAAACTCAACGAGAAACAATTACGATTCTAGTTTCCAGCACGTTGTTATTGTACTGCTCGATCGTAAACAGATTTACAGTGATTAGAAGCTGTTTATAGAACGTTAGAAAATCCCGTCTAGCGTGTTTGGTCGGGTTCCGTTCAACCATTTATTGCTGCAAAACCATTTACATCCAACCATTTTCAGCTCGTCTTATCAAAAAAACTGGTGTAAAAATGCGTCTTAACTGATAGTAGCAGCTGTCGGAAGCTGACAAACAATGGAAAATCATAATCAAAACGTTCATCACGAAGATAGGTTTGGAAAACAAAAAGGTTACACGTAAAAAAGTTAGTTGTTCGAGACAGGAAGCCCAAAACACACGCCAAAAAGGACACCATATTCAGCCCGTTCGTCGCTTTCATTGCTGTTGATTATTTCGTGTGCGATCGCACGTTCGCGAACCGATCACGAGACGAACGAAACGGAAAGATATTATTAAACGGCACATGAAACGTTCAATCAAGTTTATTACGGAACACCCCTCCTCCCCACTGTCGTACGATGGTAGACAGACAGTGGCAAAACCTCGCAAATGAACTCCTTTGCTCGAGCGGAATTTATCTGGGTCTATGGACCTTCAATCATTCATTGATTTGCTAAAAGAAAAAGAAACCCCAAACGACGGGGCCACATACCGTGTAGTTGGGAAGGAGCGGCGGAATAATAATAATAAAAAAAAAACAATCTTAAGTTTAACCGACTCGGTTGACCAACTTGGAGTTGGAGTTGAAGCCGGCGTCGGTGCGTACGTGACGAATGGGAATGGACTTTTGACCGCCAGATTTGATTTGAACCTTTTTTTTCAAACTTTCCCAACAGCATTCGAAGAAAAAGAAATAACAGCTAGTTGGCATTTGGCAAAATCTGCAGTGGTTCAAGATACTTTCGGTACGAAAGATTTGGCTGGGTGAGAGGTCTTTCGACACTGGAAATCGAAAAACCGTAGAAAGATCACACCACACAAGATTACTGAGAAAGCCATCTAAACACCAACGTTTGAAATGAAAGCATCAAGTGATCATTCGTAGATTTGTTGCGAAACAAAAGGTGCATCTTAAGAGAGTTGATAAGTTCGTTTAATTAGTATAATGCGTGCGTAAATTAGACAAATAAAACTATTGCATAAATGAAGACGGTTAGCACGAGTACTCCTATTAACATGATGGAAAAGAGAGCAACCAAATAGAGCAATGAGTAAGAAAGAGGAGAGAGCACTTGTAAAAATGCTGCTGCTATTCGGTTTCGAAGGTTCAAATCTCGTCCGAATTGTAGTGTATATCCATGTCCAAACACACACACGAAAGAGAGAGCTGTTGTCGTTCAAGGTGATAATTTTTATTTGGAGATACACACTGGATGACAACAGGACAACAAAATTTGTCAATAATAAATCGTTGCAAAGGATTGCGGTACATCTGAAAGAGCAACATCATGTTTTCGATGTTTACCCGAGAGGTAAAACAAAATATTGCGTAATTGTGTTGTAATTGTTGGGAGCTGTGTAAAAATGCGATATTGCTATGTCAACCAATTTCAAGGGATGCAAGACAACCAGAATTAAGTAATAGCCGCCCACACGAGCCTTTCTAGGGACTGTGAAACACTTTTTTCATGGTCTGGTTTGTCTAATACTACTACTACTACTATCGCTCATACTCTACTACAGCAGGATCTCTCTGCACGGTGACTTGTTGGGCCGTTATGCTCAAATGATTATTTTTGGATGGTAGATAAAAGAGAAACGATGTTTGCGGTTTTTTTTTTACGTATGTCTCACTTCGGTCCTCACTGGTCACGAGCACTGTTGTTACCGTCAATGACGAACGTCGCGTGAAGAAGGCGCGGATACATCGCGAATCGGTCCCCTTTCCCACCTCACCGCACCCAACACTCTCGCTCTCACACTTACCCCAATCGGTGGCTATGACATAACCGAGGCAGCATGATGATAGAACCAGCACCAACCATCCGGCCGTGGCAATAGAAACACGGTAAGGATTCTTCATCCTGTGTGATCCGCAGGACGGGAATTTAAGTGAATGCGCGCGAACCAAATGCAACCACGGGCGGGAAATTTCTTATTCTGTCCCTCCTAGCCGGTACTACAGTATTGCCCCACACTTCTTTCACACGCGAGAGTGCGCTCAGCACACACCACACTCGATTTTGCGGACTAGCACGTTCACGGTTTACCACATTCACGGGCGGCCCCCGTTTTCTTTTCGAACCACCTAGCCACCAAAGAAAGAACGGTACTCCAAGCGTAAAGATGCTGGCGGAAAGCGAAATGAATGAAGCGGACCGTGCTAAGAGGACAGACTAACTATGTTCACTCATCACACTACGCGCGGACGGCACAGAGATCGTGTGTGTCTGCACCATTCGGCATAAGGTTTTCGATTGAACTTTTTATCTGCCCACGAGCCGCTTGTCGAGAAATCACGGGGCATAAGGTTTTCGATGGAACTTTTTATCTGCCCACGAGCCGCTTGTCGAGAAATCACGTAGACCCCTTTTTCCACATCTGGCGCTGTCAAATGTAACGCAATGACAGTTGGGAGCAGAACGTGTTTGACGTGGGATAGAAAAAGTGATTGTAAATTCTCTACATGCTGTTTGTTTTTGCGTAGAAAACTGTAGAATTTAAGAATTAGGCACTTTCAAGAGTAACTGATTCGTTTTTTTGGCGATAATAAATGGAGTGTTTGCTCATTGAACGTTTAAAAAAAATCCACTGTGTACGTGCGCGTGTGCTAACCGAGCCTTACCTCCTTGAAATAGAGGTCAGCTGTCACTGCACAAAAAGAAGAATTTGACGTTTCGCCGGCAGGTAAGGAAAAGAAAAGAAAGAAAAAAAACCGCATTCCCGTGTATAGCAGCCTAACCCCAGCTGTTCGTTCCCGTTCATTCGAAATTTAGTTAATTTGTCTCCATTATGGCCATCAATCCACAATACGAGGAAATTGGCAAAGGATTCGTCACCCAGTACTACGCCCTGTTCGACGATTCGACCCAACGGCCCAGCTTGGTAAACCTCTACAATGCGGAACTATCGTTCATGACGTTCGAAGGGCAACAGATACAGGGCGCCGCCAAGATACTGGAGAAGCTGCAAAGCTTAACGTTTCAAAACATCAAACGGGTACTCACGGCAGTTGACTCGCAGCCCATGTTCGACGGTGGCGTACTGATCAACGTGCTTGGCCGGTTGCAGTGTGACGAGGATCCGCCGCACGCCTACTCCCAGACGTTCGTGCTGAAGCCGCTCGGGGGAACGTTTTTCTGTGCGCACGACATTTTCCGGCTCAACATCCACAATTCGGCTTGAAAAGGAGAGGCAAGGAACTGCGTTTGCCGTTTAGGGGCAGATCTCTCCATGCGTGCGTGCGTGCGTGCGTGCGTGTGTGTGT
>KZ063549.1:19354-30660 GCA_002091835.1 Anopheles maculatus
ACGTAATATCTTCATGGTGAACATAAACCTATCAGTCCATAATCCATCTATCAAAGAGGAATCAAATGATGCAACAACTCCCAAGGACCATGAACTTGATCCTTTGCTAGTGGTTACCGTATCTCCAACGATGACTATTATCCCTCCCTTCAAAGTTAAAGGTAACCTTGAATTGGAAGAATGTGAACCAACGCAATCATAACTTCCCCAACACTCAAAACATAGTATATTAAATTCATGAACGATCGTGTGTGTGTGTGTGTGTGTGTGTGCACAAGATAAGCAGCACACACTTACCGCTTATCATCGTTATGTCGCACTTGGCCCACCTTTGGCGCCTCAGCGTTTCACTTTTCTCATCCTCATTGATGGCGCATGTTTCTATTTGTTTATGTGTTGGTTCTGTAATTTCTTTGCTGTCGATAAGCCAAAAATGGCAATCATGATCGGTGCCTTAACGGTGTTACGTTTGACCTATAACCTGCAGTTTTACGCTTGCACACAGATAAATTTAGTATGCCTTAAACTTGAGGAGTTTGCTTTGTTTATTGTCAATCACATTATAACATTGCAACGATCAAAGATCGTACATTGCAACAGTTCTCCGCAAACAACTGTTACAAACTCAACGAGAAACAATTACGATTCTAGTTTCCAGCACGTTGTTATTGTACTGCTCGATCGTAAACAGATTTACAGTGATTAGAAGCTGTTTATAGAACGTTAGAAAATCCCGTCTAGCGTGTTTGGTCGGGTTCCGTTCAACCATTTATTGCTGCAAAACCATTTACATCCAACCATTTTCAGCTCGTCTTATCAAAAAAACTGGTGTAAAAATGCGTCTTAACTGATAGTAGCAGCTGTCGGAAGCTGACAAACAATGGAAAATCATAATCAAAACGTTCATCACGAAGATAGGTTTGGAAAACAAAAAGGTTACACGTAAAAAAGTTAGTTGTTCGAGACAGGAAGCCCAAAACACACGCCAAAAAGGACACCATATTCAGCCCGTTCGTCGCTTTCATTGCTGTTGATTATTTCGTGTGCGATCGCACGTTCGCGAACCGATCACGAGACGAACGAAACGGAAAGATATTATTAAACGGCACATGAAACGTTCAATCAAGTTTATTACGGAACACCCCTCCTCCCCACTGTCGTACGATGGTAGACAGACAGTGGCAAAACCTCGCAAATGAACTCCTTTGCTCGAGCGGAATTTATCTGGGTCTATGGACCTTCAATCATTCATTGATTTGCTAAAAGAAAAAGAAACCCCAAACGACGGGGCCACATACCGTGTAGTTGGGAAGGAGCGGCGGAATAATAATAATAAAAAAAAAACAATCTTAAGTTTAACCGACTCGGTTGACCAACTTGGAGTTGGAGTTGAAGCCGGCGTCGGTGCGTACGTGACGAATGGGAATGGACTTTTGACCGCCAGATTTGATTTGAACCTTTTTTTTTTTCAAACTTTCCCAACAGCATTCGAAGAAAAAGAAATAACAGCTAGTTGGCATTTGGCAAAATCTGCAGTGGTTCAAAGTACTTTCGGTACGAAAAATTTGGTTGGGTGTGAGGTCTTTCGACACTGGAAATCGAAAAACCGTAGAAAGATCACACCACACAAGATTACTGAGAAAGCCATCTAAACACCAACGTTTGAAATGAAAGCATCAAGTGATCATTCGTAGATTTGTTGCGAAACAAAAGGTGCATCTTAAGAGAGTTGATAAGTTCGTTTAATTAGTATAATGCGTGCGTAAATTAGACAAATAAAACTATTGCATAAATGAAGACGGTTAGCACGAGTACTCCTATTAACATGATGGAAAAGAGAGCAACCAAATAGAGCAATGAGTAAGAAAGAGGAGAGAGCACTTGTAAAAATGCTGCTGCTATTCGGTTTCGAAGGTTCAAATCTCGTCCGAATTGTAGTGTATATCCATGTCCAAACACACACACGAAAGAGAGAGCTGTTGTCGTTCAAGGTGATAATTTTTATTTGGAGATACACACTGGATGACAACAGGACAACAAAATTTGTCAATAATAAATCGTTGCAAAGGATTGCGGTACATCTGAAAGAGCAACATCATGTTTTCGATGTTTACCCGAGAGGTAAAACAAAATATTGCGTAATTGTGTTGTAATTGTTGGGAGCTGTGTAAAAATGCGATATTGCTATGTCAACCAATTTCAAGGGATGCAAGACAACCAGAATTAAGTAATAGCCGCCCACACGAGCCTTTCTAGGGACTGTGAAACACTTTTTTCATGGTCTGGTTTGTCTAATACTACTACTACTACTATCGCTCATACTCTACTACAGCAGGATCTCTCTGCACGGTGACTTGTTGGGCCGTTATGCTCAAATGATTATTTTTGGATGGTAGATAAAAGAGAAACGATGTTTGCGGTTTTTTTTTTACGTATGTCTCACTTCGGTCCTCACTGGTCACGAGCACTGTTGTTACCGTCAATGACGAACGTCGCGTGAAGAAGGCGCGGATACATCGCGAATCGGTCCCCTTTCCCACCTCACCGCACCCAACACTCTCGCTCTCACACTTACCCCAATCGGTGGCTATGACATAACCGAGGCAGCATGATGATAGAACCAGCACCAACCATCCGGCCGTGGCAATAGAAACACGGTAAGGATTCTTCATCCTGTGTGATCCGCAGGACGGGAATTTAAGTGAATGCGCGCGAACCAAATGCAACCACGGGCGGGAAATTTCTTATTCTGTCCCTCCTAGCCGGTACTACAGTATTGCACCACACTTCTTTCACACGCGAGAGTGCGCTCAGCACACACCACACTCGATTTTGCGGACTAGCACGTTCACGGTTTACCACATTCACGGGCGGCCCCCGTTTTCTTTTCGAACCACCTAGCCACCAAAGAAAGCACGGTACTCCAAGCGTAAAGATGCTGGCGGAAAGCGAAATGAATGAAGCGGACCGTGCTAAGAGGACAGACTAACTATGTTCACTCATCACACTACGCGCGGACGGCACAGAGATCGTGTGTGTCTGCACCATTCGGCATAAGGTTTTCGATTGAACTTTTTATCTGCCCACGAGCCGCTTGTCGAGAAATCACGTAGACCCCTTTTTCCACATCTGGCGCTGTCAAATGTAACGCAATGACAGTTGGGAGCAGAACGTGTTTGACGTGGGATAGAAAAAGTGATTGTAAATTCTCTACATGCTGTTTGTTTTTGCGTAGAAAACTGTAGAATTTAAGAATTAGGCACTTTCAAGAGTAACTGATTCGTTTTTTTGGCGATAATAAATGGAGTGTTTGCTCATTGAACGTTTAAAAAAAAAATCCACTGTGTACGTGCGTGTGCTAACCGAGCTTTACCTCCTTGAAATAGAGGTCAGCTGTCACTGCACAAAAAGAAGAATTTGACGTTTCGCCGGCAGGTAAGGAAAAGAAAAGAAAAGAAAGAAAAAAAAACCGCATTCCCGTGTATAGCAGCCTAACCCCAGCTGTTCGTTCCCGTTCATTCGAAATTTAGTTAATTTGTCTCCATTATGGCCATCAATCCACAATACGAGGAAATTGGCAAAGGATTCGTCACCCAGTACTACGCCCTGTTCGACGATTCGACCCAACGGCCCAGCTTGGTAAACCTCTACAATGCGGAACTATCGTTCATGACGTTCGAAGGGCAACAGATACAGGGCGCCGCCAAGATACTGGAGAAGCTGCAAAGCTTAACGTTTCAAAACATCAAACGGGTACTCACGGCAGTTGACTCGCAGCCCATGTTCGACGGTGGCGTACTGATCAACGTGCTTGGCCGGTTGCAGTGTGACGAGGATCCGCCGCACGCCTACTCCCAGACGTTCGTGCTGAAGCCGCTCGGGGGAACGTTTTTCTGTGCGCACGACATTTTCCGGCTCAACATCCACAATTCGGCTTGAAAAGGAGAGGCAAGGAACTGCGTTTGCCGTTTAGGGGCAGATCTCTCCATGCGTGCGTGCGTGCGTGCGTGCGTGTGTGTGTACTCGACAGTTGGACATCGTAGCGAAAACGTGGTTTTTTGAGACGACAGCTAAACGGCGAAGATATTATCAAATAAAGCAGTGAAAGAAGGAATAGTGTGCTGAAGCAGAAAGGGGAGGAAAAAGAAAATTGTGGAGTAGGCATCAAAGTGTTTTTGAACGGCACAGTGGAGATCGCCACCGCATATAGACTGGATCAAGCGGTATCAATATGCACAACAGAAATAATAGCGCGATCGACAAAGCTTTAGAATTAGCAGTAGAAAAAGGGTATAAAAACCCTATCATTTACACTGATAGTAAGGCAGCGTGCATGGTACTCAAGAGAGCAAAGGAAGACCTGTTTGTCGACGAACTGGTAGGCAGAATCCTCAGTAATGGGGAACTTTTAGAGGCAATGATTCAGTGGATACCAAGTCATGTTGGCACAGAAGGGAACGAACGAGCGGATAAGCTCGCTAAGGAAGGAACAAACAGCAACCAAAGGATAACCAATATGCTACGAAAGACAGACGCCCTATGAATTTTAAAGCAAAACGCTATAGAAGAAACCAACAAGTGGTACAGGGAAACGTGCTTTACCAAGGGCAAAAAGTTTTACAAATACAAAAAAAAAGAGAGCAAGCTATGACATAGAGGGATGAACCTCCCAGCTAGAGATACAAAACTCATAAATAGGTTAGTAGCGGGCCATGACTATGGCAACTACTGGCTGAGCATTATGAAAATTGCACGACAAGGCAACTGTGAAAATTGCAATGTACCTGACACAGCCACACACAGAGTGTTTCAGTGTTGTAAACTAAGATTAGAACGTAATAAAGTTCATCCGCGAAAACAAAATAACATTTTAACGCATAACAGTAAGATGGTAATAAGACCAGAAGGAAATGTCTATACATACGCAACCACAAGCCCGCCCAACATATTCGCCAAGGCAAATGACAGAAAAGGCAGAGCAAACAGTGAAGAATAGATAAACAGAAGCAACCAAAGTTGCAACATGCACATACAGATCAGAAGGACATATGGCCACAAGCTGCCGGTCCTCAAATAACGGTGGAGGTAATTGAATAGTGTATAATACGCGGGAATACCTCAGAGAGAGAGAGAGAGAGAGAGAGAGAGAGAGAGAGACGGAGACCAGGAATTGAACGGGAAAGGCAAATGACAGAAAAGGCAGAGCAAACAGTGAAGAATAGATAAACAGAAGCAACCAAAGTTGCAACATGCACATACAGATCAAAAGGACATATGGCCACTAGCTGCCGGTCCTCAAATAACGGTGGAGGTAATTGAATAGTGTATAATACGCGGGAATACGAGAGAGAGAGAGAGAGAGAGAGAGAAACACGGTTACCAGGAATTGAACGGGAAAACGTAATCTTTTGTACCTCCGAACCCCGTCAGTACGGCTCGCCTGCCCGTTGCTTCGATGCGCTTGTGTACTTCCAGCCACGGGAGTGGTGTTTCTATCAACACGCTACCTTTGCCAACATCAATGGTCACTGTACCGGCGCCGGATAGTGCCTTTCTGATCGTGTCCGCACATTCCTCGCCTTGTATCTGTGCTGCGAATTCCATCTGCGCGAGGAGAGGAATTTGTTATGAACAGAGCCGGTTGAGGAATGTTTTATCACCTACCTGTATAGGTCCGGAGTCGGACATTTTTGTATAAGTTTGCGTAGCAATTTGGCGACACAACCAGGGCACTCTTTTTTCAATAGAAATATTTGAAATACTTCGATTAGTCGATTCAAAATGGATGGAATTATACAAAATGGAAATGGATTATACTGGAGAATGCAAAACAACCGAAGGCAATACATATGTACGGTTTGACAGCTAACAGCGAAAGGAGGAAGAAGACCGGCAACGAGCTTTTGTTCTAAAATAGCAGTGCTAAAAAGACGTTCTTTGGGAACTTTTTTGTTTTTTACAAAAATCGATTATCAATTCTTCAAGGCGGGGTGGAAATTCATGTCCTTCGCATTTTATCGATGTTTGTTACTGTAAATTACTTGCATTTATGATACATTTCGAAACGTTTTCTACGCTGACCAAGATGTATACAAGATGGGTCACCTAGCACAATTGACATAAGGCTAAAATTGACATTATACTGCTGTTGTTGCTGCGGTTATTTTTTTGCATTCGTCTCTCATTTGACATTTTGTATCCGGTCCGAATTGGCTTGGATGCATAATTCAGTTTTCATACAAAAGCAATATTATAAAACACACATCATTTCTCTTCAATAACGAAAACTAATAACGAAGACCTACGCAGAACATACACACATGCATAATTTTCTTTTGTCTTTCTGTTTTGTTGTTTGCTTCGTTCAGATCTTGCAAAATTGCGTGTGTATTTGTTTACGTAGAAAAGTTCCCACCTGTTGTCTTTTATCACGGTAAATTTACCGTCATTCACGATATGTTCCAGCACAGAGTTGTTATCTGTAGATAGTGTTGTTTCTTTTCCCTATATACTATAGTTATGGATCGCTATGTGTCCTTATAAGGATCGCTATGTGAAATAAGATGTATGATCGAGTTTCCGCTATTTTGTGAAAGAGTGAGAGTGTGTGAGTGACAGTGAAAAAACACCGACAAGCCGGGTTTTTCTGTCTAGTTTACAGTTGAAGCAGATTCGATCGGAAGTTGGATCAGTGCCAGTCGTGTCGTATTAAGCAGTTCTCCCGTACAAGACTATTTTAAGGTAAGTAGCAAAGGTTAATAATATAGCACATAACATATATAATATGTTGCACATTTATTTCTTGTTCTATTCCTCTATGTAGATACGATGGAGATAATCTTACTGCTTTCAACAACTTGTTTAGACACAACAGATGAAAATGCGGCCAAGCAGATACAAAAAGCCTTAGAAGAGATGGGGATTATTGTGAATATCAAGTCATTTAAAGACGTTCAAGACATTCAACTGGAACCCAACACAGCAAGTGTATTCCTGTGCTCCAATTTAGTGTTCAATGGCAACGCAGAGTATTTGAAGAAGCTGGTGGAACATGCAGCCTCGCTGGACGATGTGGTTGTGTTCTTAATTGAAAAAACGCTGTATGCAAAAGATGGTATTAAGGAAGCGCTTCCCAAGAACCCCACATGGTTTGATTGGTTTCGTAAACGTGCTCCGAATGACAAGAACATCGTAGTCATCAAGGATATATCGTGGGAAGAAACAGGATTAGATTCAAAACAGGCGCATAACATCGCGAAAACAATTCTCAAGGAAGTAGAGGCCAAGGAAAAGCAGCTAGCTAAGCTAACATAAATTATTAATTTATATCACTGGTTAAACCGTACTAAATAAACCAATCCGTCGATCGAAAAGAATAAGGCTGTGAAAAAATCTTAGGCAACCTCCAACCAAGTCTGTAACACCGTAAGGCAGATACAATAAAAACGCAGCTAGACGAAACTGTTTTGTGTACAGGTATTTCCCTGTATTTTTTTTTTGTTAACGGGGAGGGAACCATCAAATGGTGCGGCGAACTAGGCAGCCGATGAGACCCAGCTAAAACCGCTCCTCGACCTGATCCGAACCCTGCCAATACACTGATGTGGTGTAGTACTCCATGCAGTGACGTGCGTGCGGTGCATCAATTTTGTTGACGATCTGCTCCTTCCTGGGCTGCTTTTGCGACGTCCTTCCTAGTTGTCTCTGCTGTTGCTCTCCGGTCCGCACGTCCGTGGCCGTCACTTCCATGCGGGTCTGAGTTTCTGCTGCTGCTCAGGTTACTCGTCGCTGTTGCCACTGCTTTCCTTCCTCCCTTTCCACAATGCACCTCACTTGTAGGGTGTTCTGAAGATTGTCCGTGCGGCAGTTCGGACTGCTTCCCATGTAGTGCGGCTGGCACACATTTCCACTGCAAGACTGTCCATCGTCAAGCGGTTGTGGCTTTGCTGTTGCATCTCGTGTCGTGCCCGAGCAAACCGAGGAAAGTGGAACATCACGTGCTTAACGTTTGTTCAGAATTTAAAGGATATTTAAAGCGCCTAGGCAGTAGGCAACACGCATAACACTAGCCATCCTATGATCAAAAACGCCATCTATTAACCAGAAGCAGAACTATGCGTTGGTTCCTGCGTCGTGAGAGCGTGTGCAAACGAATCTTAGTAAAAGGGGCGTTATTTAGTTCATATTGTAACCATCGCAAGCGCAACACGGCAGCTCGAGATGACGCTGCATAAGAATACACCGATAAGTACAGCAAAGATATATGGAGTTAGACTTTTATCTCTATCCCCTAATTACCTAGCTGTTAAATCCATAAACTTTCCCTGTGGGGTAGCGGTTATTGGACACCTAATAGCGTTCTCCGGTATATTTTCGATATCTGTCGCTGTGTTTATGGCCCCTTCCCACCTTTCCTCTAAGGATGGTAGTTCCAAGTGAAATATCGGTCACTCTTGATTTTCCCTCCTTCCTCTTTCCTATTAAAATCGTGTCCCGGAGTAGGCCGTACCCTACAACATTCTTCCGGACGTATTCACACGCCGGGGGCAGTCTGGCGAGTCGTCCAGGATGCCTTCGCTAACGAAGTAGCTCCGGAGAAATCCGTGTCCTGTAAGGAGTTGTGAAAGATGAAAATCAATTTCTCCGTGCCTACGTGCTTGCGAGATGCCTTGCTGCAAACCTTCTCCAGTTGCTGACCGTGGTGCTGCTTGCGGCAGAGCTCAACCCCCTCATTCCCTTCAGCAGAACCATCTACCAAAGAGCCAAACTGGAAGTGTCCTTAGAATAAACGATTGTCATTGAAAGTCAAAGTTTGTCCGGTTGCCAGTGTGGTGTATGATGTATATTTTTTTCATAAGCTTCATAATAATTTATTGCCAACACGCCCCCCTTCTCCCTCTTCTTCTTCCTCCCTCCTCGAGTCGGGCACACCATATACGATGGTGTTACCCAATCTATACGACCATATACCGTATACGATGGTGTTACCACGGCTAAAGCCGGCTGTCGCTAATGGACTGGCCTGGATTGGCCAGCGCCTCACGCCGTTCCTGTATAGCGTTACATAATCGCCGGTAGGGCCCCAATGGAAGGCCCAATGATTTAACGTCATTTTCGGTCAGCAGCATCAGCGTCTCCATGTCGATATCATTTTTCTGGAATCTGGATAGAGAAAAAAAAGGGTGGATGGTGAACACGCGGGGGGCTAATTGGTGCTGCACACGGTACACCACACCACAATCCCGTTTCGAAACAAAGTGACTATACTTACACCGGATAGTAATCCTCGAGCTTGAACGCGGACAGGAAGCGTAAAATAGCGAGCGAATCGTTCTCCTCATTGTCGGAACTTTCTATGTCCGAATCGCTATCGGCAAAGACGAGCTGCGACCGTGGTTTGATCGCACCCTTGCTGACGGGGGTCGTTTTTGCCTTTACCGACCCATCGGAAGATGCACTCGTCGACGATTGTTCGTTGCCGAGCTGGGCCAGCACGTTTGACACCGATCGACTGTTGGCGTGAGGGAAGAGAATGGGAATGGGCGGTTAGCTAATCTATGTTTGTGGATCCCAAACACGGTCTGGTTTGTTACGCACGGGAAGGCCAGATTGCCGAAGGATGGTCGATTAAATAGGCCCGAAGGTCGCTGAAGCAGTACATCCTCCGTGACCTCGTCGGTGGACGCTGCAGTTGCGAGGAAATCGGGTTGGCTCAGCGAACGGGATATGGTACCGAACTTGCCGCCACCGCCACCACTAATGCCACTCCCACTGTCTTCGTCTACGTCATCATTTTCCCGCCCGTTCATCGGGTCAACGTCGAACACGTCCTTCAACTTGCCACGCCGTTCCGACGCGTTCGAATCGTCGTTTGAGCTGTATGTACCCACGTACAAGATCTCCGAGTCCCGTCGTAGGCCCTGTATCGATCGTACGCTCCGCTTGCCACTCGCTTCCATCTCACCAATTTTGAAATCTTACGGGAAAAAAAGAAAATTAAATGTTTGTCTACGTACGGGTGTCCGTACCGGGGTGCATCACTGCTCATTACCTCCATTTTCTAGCTGCTGTCGAATTTTCATCGCATCTGCTCGCTTTTTCACGGCTCCGCCGCCACCGCGCAACACCGTCCCACCGCCGACCAGGGCACTAAATTTGGTTGTGCTGACCGGTGCCACCGGTTGGGCCGATGATTCGTTCACTATCCGGGGCTGTCCCTGGGCCAGGTTTCCTTGACTTCCGGACCACAATTTGTGCTTCAGTGCCTGCAGCATGTTCGACGGCCGGTGCGGTCTGATCCGCATGCTTGCATCCTGGTCACGTTCGAGCCGCTGCTGGCGGGTGGCAAATTCACGAGCCCGCTTTTCGCTCTTCTTTTTCGCTTGCTCACGGAACTCGTGAGCCTTTTTCCTGCAAAAAAGCATTAGGCGCTCTAACAATCCACTAACACATCCGCGCACATCCCGGTGATCATGACTGTTTACCTATCGGTTGCCTCCAGTGTTGCGGCAGCGGCATCAAGATAGCGCAAAATTTTATCGCGATTGTTAATGGCCGCCAGATCCTGCGCACTGTGGTGATCGATGTCGAGCGCATAAATGTTGACGCCGAACTGTACGAGAAAGTCTACACACTGCATGTGCCCTTTCGCCGACGCCAGATGTAGCGCCGTGTTGCCAAACTGATCGGCCTTATCCGGGTCTCCACTGCATTACCGATGGGAGGTGGTGTAAATTGGGTAGCGAAAGGTGGAGGAGGTTACTTATGCAAAGGGTCCGACTTACCCACGTGCCACCAGCAGTTTCAGCGCATCGAAATGGCCCTCGAACGCAGCCCACAGGACGGGTGTCATGCCGTCGATATCCTTGGCATTTGCCTCCGAACGAGTCGCCTCACGTAACACGTCCAGCAGGCCATCTTTCGCGGCGCTGAAAACAGATGGTATCATTGGTGAGTTTAGTAGAGGCGATCCTGTATAAAGAACAATGTTTCGAAAGCGTTGACCATCGATAGAAGCTAGTCGACAGTCGATTGGTCAGTGGATGAGTTTAGTGGATGAGGTACCGTGTTTTTGCTAATTCCAATATGTGACAGAGCACAGGACATGGAGGAAGTCGTGCACCCAGAAGGATTAAAAACGAAGTTCAAGTGTATGTAGGGTGAAGTAATCGACACTTCCGTTCATAGCACCTAATCGATAAGGTTCTCACACCATTACCGCCGATAACCCGTGTCTCAGTTACACTCCAACAACAACAAGCACCGCTACAATCTTCGAGCCGCTTAGAAACATATAGATAAGCGAG
>KZ063550.1:0-11531 GCA_002091835.1 Anopheles maculatus
GTGCAGGTTCGTAATACGTTCGTAGGTGAATCGTTGAACCTCGCTATTAAACAGCTCGACATCATCCATCGTTCTTAGATGGTAGCACAACATATTCCGCTCGTCCAACGGTTCATCCCGAGTGGTCAGGTAGGGATTGAACAGACACACCAGTATCGTGCGAGAGTCGATGCGGCTTAGTATGAGAATGTCCAACATCTTGTAACGTGTCCAGGCACGGCGAAACAGCTGCATCATGTCGTACTTGGCAATGCCACGAACGAGCAGAACCACTCTCGCTACAGGATTACGAAACGCAATCGCCGGTAACACCTGCTCCATAATCATCGAAACATTCGCCTCACAGTGGAACGCTTCCCAGATTGGGTGAGGGTTCAGATTGTAACCATAGTTCCGATCGTTTCGATCACGTTCGACCGATTGGAAGTATCTAAGGAATGAACGGAAAACTATCACAGCTTCACTCGCACACAACTAAGCACGCCATACTCACGAATCAACCGTGTACAGCTTATACGAAGCTTGATGCTTAGCAACGCGATGACACTTGATCGCTTCTATGATGGCATTATCCACCATATCGTCCCCAATTATCGTTGTCAGTTGTTGGTAGCCTTCCAGGTAGGCGCGCATCATTCCTTCGTACATAAGAAAGGCCGGTGAGTAGCAACGAGTCGTCGAGGCTTTTACTACTATTTCAGCACTACACAACGCTAATATCCCTACCCACAGTACCACGATAGTTAACGCCATGTCCGAACGCATCATCAGTACGCTTCGTAACAGCACTGAACGTAGCACTGCAGTATGTGTCGACTTTTATAGCCGAATCCTTTTAAAGTTAAACGGATTGGTTCACATGAAAACCCGACACACAGTAACCGATTATGTGATGGTTATCGGTGACAAAATGAACCCATTATCCTGTCACGCACGCACTGTACCATGGTGATGAGGTTGACGTGAACCGCAGTGCAATGTAAAATAAAATTACAAACATGAATATTACATGCAACAGGTATTGTGTGTCGAATTATGGATTATTATTATAAGATTGACGGATGCGTGGCGTTAGTTTGACGAACAATTTATGAGATTGTATACAACAAAACGGCAGCCGGAACAATGAGCACTGATTGACTGTTGCTTGTCTTGTTAACGTTATAACTTTCTGTTTTAAATACGGATACAATTAATGTATTGAAAAAAAAAAACTAAGTGTTTTATCAAAGTTTTGAAGGGCTAATGTTAAACTTCAATCGTTCGTTTAACCTGACCCGTGAGCATCCCAAAATATTTTGCTTGGTTGATGCATCAATTTGGCCGGTTAATTTGAACTTGTCGGTTCGTAGGTATATTCTTTCGAAATGCACAGATTGTGTGTTGTGTTGAGCTCACTAATATGCAGTTTCTATGACGGGGGGGGGGCTCGGTGGTAGATGCGACAGCGATGCTGATCTTCACACGGCAGGACCGGGGCTCAAGTCTCATCTGGGCCGTTCTCCCATAGTGAGGACTGACTATCCAACTATGCGGTAACAATAAGTCTAGTAAGCCAGAAATGGCAGGCATGACCTAAGAGGTCGTTAGGCCAAGAAAGAAGAAGAAGATGACGTCGACATTACGGTCCGCCGTAGCCTTACTGATTGTCATAGTGTATGGCATTAGAAATAGCATTAGAGCTATTAGAGTCAGCATCTTGGAGAACCAAAGCCTCTATTAAATAAATGAAAAATAATGTGATGCAGGCAACACTGTTCACTCCGACTAGCATGCAGATTGCATAATTTTAGGCGTATATGTTTTAGAACAGGATCATCAGACTAGCAATCGCTATAGAAATATGTGACTCAAAAGTGTACTAACAGGCATGCACTCATAGGCAATAAAAATGAAGGTTAGTTAAAACTCCCCAAAAGGGTATTCTAACGGCCTTTCTTATTTTCGTAGAACTACAGGCTGTTTGACGTGAGCCTCATGGTTTGCGGTCTCTTAATGCCAAACTATCTTTTATTTAAGTATCCAGTAGTCTGTCGTTACCCTGCCTTGCGTTCCTAAATGCGGAAACTCCATGCATAAGAAGATGTTCAACATCAAGGAATTCTTAATAGCATCTACAGCGTGAATCGAGACGGTCAGTCATTCTTATGAATGTCTGTGAACAGATTCCCAGATTCCATACATACGGGTGCAAAACCTCTCATTCAAATTATGAACTTCTATCTTCTGCTTGCGAGAATACTCGACCTGAAATCGAAATTGCAAGAATACTCGACCTTATGATGGTCCAATAATATGTAATCCACATCTTGACGTCCCAGTCGTCTATGTACGGTACGACAAAGCCACTATGAATGAGCATGCTACATCAAACGGTAGAGGAGGTACTTTTCCAAGGTTTTCTGGACAATAGTTGTATCAAAATGCGATATTTATAAATAAAGAAACATATGAGATGTTTGCAACCCGTTTTCGAAATGTTTTCAATCCAATTGCATGCGGTTCTGAAGCGTTAGAAGATTCTTTAATGATTAATGATTAGATGATTCTGCGATGTCATCAAGAAGCATGGACACTTTCTATATACGAACTCCCTAAAATAGTATCAAGAATTATGAGCTGTTTAATAATGTTTATGTTTAGACGTTCAACACCCACAGAACTGATGGAATTTGTGACGAGATGTAGGGACTGCTTGAATAATGGTCATCTAATGAATTGTGTATAAACGAATCCGAAGCAGTTTTCGACAGCGTTTATCATGCAGTTACTTTTGCTGCTGAGTAAATTTAAAAGGCTTGGAGTTCCAAAATCAATCCTTCAATGACTCAGATCATACCTAGTAGAATACATTATATCACGTGGCACTTAGAGATTTGCGAAGCTTTCTGCAGTACGTCGTGTGTCTCTCAGAACAGCAACTTTAGGCTCTGTTATTTTGCTTTTTCGTAAATGGCGTATCGTTTGTGGCGAATTATGAAGGTTTTTTAATGTATGCAGATGATCTCAAACGGCTACAATTTAGTAAACTGTATGGTCATATATGTGTCAAAAACGCACTGTTATATCCTTCACGTGATAAAACTCTCCTAGACACTGACGTCCACTATTTAATGTTGTTTCTCTCTTCAGTTATCCGTATGTATCAAAGCCATAATTTGTAACCTGGTCAAGTCTCGAGTACAACTGTGTTCTATGTTGTCTTTACTCGAAATATTGAACTAACAGACTTGAGGACATTCAACAAAGCCATCTTGAAGGGGTTTCTAGACAAATGCCGTCAAATATCACTCTCGGTCTCTTCTTCTTGGCCTGATAGGTGGCATAAATTTACAAATTTCCTGACCAGCAACTACACATAAGATACTTCTCGTCGAAACACATCACAGAATCCGATATGCACAGAAACATCTGGTGAATAACTGGCAGTTTCAATCAATGACCTGTTTGATATGGTCCTACAAAGAAAACATTCGTTAAATATTTATCCCATTAATTTGTGTACTATTGATTTTAAGATTACTCATTAAGCCATTTGTGGCGAACGAGTAACATACATACAAATACAAATCCACTGGCAGCGATCGGTCGTTTGTAAATTGCAACTTTTGTTTTAGTAATTGTTTTACTGTTGGCAACTGTCAAATACCGAACATTGTTAGTAAATTCTGGTGATCAAATTTGTCAAATTATCGGATTCCATGCTGCAATGAATGATCAGATTTCTGTTCAAACTTCGGCTGACTTTTCCAAATCCTGTTAACGTATGTAATATTACGTATCAAATATGCCCTTAATTTACTACTCATATTTGTCATCAATTTCCTTACTTTTTCTGTCACAAACAATTTCCATTTTATTCACTCAACATACCAACGCAACTGAAACTGCAAATAAAACACCACCATGCATCATTTCGCATCATAATATAGAATATATGTGTATATATATATATTTTCATATAATAATCTGTACTACAAATATAAAAAAATAACAGACAAAAAAATCTCTGAACAATAGTTTTTGTTTACACTCGTTACACATCGCAACTATCTCTGTGTGGCGGACTGTTGGCGTTTGGCTAACTATTTTGTGGAATTAATCTGTCCGACTACTGCACTACCGGTTGTGTATTGTTTGGGTTTAAAAATCTTCACTTCCGTGTGTGTTGTTATCGTAAATTTTCCAATAATGTTTTACAGGACGCACAGTGATTTGACCCAAAGCGTAACGAAAATCTGAATAGATAGAAATGGTTTTGCTTATTTTCTCGATCGTTTTTTGGCTTACGATTGCAGATTGTAGAAGATTGTATGTGTACCAAGCTTTAGTATCCTTGCTTTGGTGGTGAATAAAACCACGCATCCTCTCACATACCCACAAGTACCAGCGATCAACACATTCACCTATAAGCGTGACAGTTTGCATCCGGCTCAGTAGCTCACATTATCCATCACACACATTAGCGGATCACATACATCGAAACACAAAATTGAAGTAACAACTCAGATTGCAGCCTAGTATTTGTAGTTTGCGCTGCAACAGTTCCCAGCACGCAACGCTACACCATTGAGCCATATTATTTTGCCTTCTACACAGTTTATGTATGTATATGTATCATTATTTATTTAGTATTCTCACAACAAATCAGGTAATGTAGTACGAGTGTCGTAATAATGATAGTAGTATTGGTAGTAAGTATGAATAAGAATTTAGCCACTTATAGAGTTCTCGTACGTATTCGTATTTTGATAAGTGATAAATTGATCACTTTGTGTAATGTGTGTGTGTGTATGTGGAATAAGTTGGAGCCATATTTAATAACTAGCTAAGTATTTAGCGGGGAGGAAAAAGTTGTCGCCTTCACTCACCGATACACTCCGGATCCGGATGGATAGAAATGAAAACCGTAAGCCGTTGGTCATGTGTACTATGTATAACAACAATCGTGTATTTGAAGCAATAGTTTAGTATCATTACATGCAAAAACAAAGTGACAGTTGTTCGCTGGTTCCCCTGTCAGCAGGAGACGCTCGCCGAACAGACGTAAGTAACAAAATAAATACTAACACCCGGATATACAAGTGAACGATGAATGATGCTGATGAGTAACAGACACTAAACAAAACAACTACCTACATTCGGTTTGCCTTCTGTAGAGGCTGTTTAGAGGAGCATAGAATATGCATAGATTTGTAAATGTGTGTGTGTGCGTGTGTGAAGTGTATGAGTTTTTTTTACATCCTTCCTTCTTGCGTTTACTTCCTACCGAATTCATCGCAACACAATCTGCTGGATGCTGGAGCGTTCTATGCGCGTTTTCGTTTACACTAAGTTTTCTCGATTGCACAATTGCGCACAGAACGCTGCTCTCTCTCTCTCTCTGCTAATCTCGGCTGCCATCTACCTCTCTCTCTCTCTCGCTCTATGCTGTTCCCTATAAAATATACGGCCATCCTGGAGGCTCACTCACTCCCGGTACAAAAAAACGTTTACTGTTGGAGCTGTTTGGACGTTTTGCTTTTGTGTTCAATAAAAACAGCAAACAACTAGAATTGAAGTACACCTGAGCTCGCATTTTGTTTACTCTTTTAACAGCTAGCCAAACGTATGCTGGCCGTGTTTTGTGTATGCGGTTAATGTGTTGTATTTGAGTGTTTGCCCATTTTGACATCCTTGCGATGAACCAATTTGAGGTGTACAGGTCAGTTTATCAGCTAGACACAAAGCTCTCCGGAAATATACGCTTATACAATATTGAGTGCTTACATTACTAATAATGAGTTTAAGTGTGTATTTGTGTGTATGTGTATTGTGTATGTGTTTGTGTGTGTATATATATATTTAAATGTTGCTTTTTGTTTATTTCGATAACATCATATAAATTAGGTCACACTGTTCGTGGTTGGCAATGCCTCTGTTTGCGTCACGTCACTCTCAATCACTATCTGCAGATGCTTGTGCGTGTTCTTTAAGAAATAATCAACAACAATAGCGCTAGCAGTTTATAACCTAGCAGTTTAAAACACACACTCTCACAAGCGGATGTGTGGAAAGGAAAACAAAAAAACAAACACATGTAAGACAATAAATAATCCCCTGAATTATTAGAATCCACATCCGGCAAACGACCGATACATGTACATACGTTAGACAACAAGTTTTCCCAAACAACGCTAAATGATGCTACACAAAATGAAGAAAACCTCGGCACAACGCTATATGCAGAAACCAAACTATAAAGAACAACTCAAAAAAGTAAATAATACAACGAAAAAAAAAAAACAACGCTACTCTATTCTAAATACTAAATATCCAACCCGAGCCATCCATACGAAATCGGTTCACGTGACCAGTTTTCGGTAGCATTACTAGCCAACACGATCGATCGCAAATACGAACGGAAAACTCTCTCCTTAATCTCTCAAAACAATCCGGTCCGTTCCGTGAGTTAATAAAGCGATCGATCGGCTTCCACGCCGCTTCCTAACCAAAGCCTAGCCGTATGCGTCACTAACGATCGTCGGTGAAGCAAGCCTCAAACTACATACATTCACAACAATCACACGGACGCTACATGCGCACACAAACATACCACACACAGCAATAAATAAGTTAGCCTTACACGTTACACGTTACAACCCCCCCTCGACTTACTAGCTATCTACAGTCTACCGCGCATCGTCACAGTCATGCGCAGTGTCCAACCCTCCCCAGAATATATACGCGCCCGCCATTTTCCTGTAATCCTGTCATTAATGTCGGCAGCGCGACATCAACCACTCCCGGCCCGTTCATCCCGGGATCTCGTCGCCAACGTACGCCAATTAGCTGACGTTCTTGCACAGATTCAGGCTACCCGTTTGATTGTTGGTCGTGAGACATTCGTCGCTCTGCTTTAATACTATATTTGGCTCGAGAATGGAATGTTTGATCGTTTTGCCATTGCCCGTCGTTATCACGCCCTGATCATGCTGCCCGTAATAGTCGTCCTCGTTGTTGTTGTTGTTGTTGTTGTGCGCCGTGTTAGCGTTGGCCGCGTTCAGCGAGTTGTTGTTGTCCTGGTCCACCTCCATACCTTCGTCCTCGTCGTCGTACTGTGGTTCCGATTTGATGTTCTGCAACAGTACGGGTGTCTGTGTGCCGTGTTGCTGCTGCTGCTCGTCATCCGTGCTAGTGCCACCGTTCGTTGGCGTGCCGGGATGCTGGAGCGTTCTATGCGCGTTTTCGTTTACACTAAGTTTTCTCGATTGCACAATTGCGCACAGAACGCTGCTCTCTCTCTCTCTCTGCTAATCTCGGCTGCCATCTACCTCTCTCTCTCTCTCGCTCTATGCTGTTCCCTATAAAATATACGGCCATCCTGGAGGCTCACTCACTCCCGGTACAAAAAAACGTTTACTGTTGGAGCTGTTTGGACGTTTTGCTTTTGTGTTCAATAAAAACAGCAAACAACTAGAATTGAAGTACACCTGAGCTCGCATTTTGTTTACTCTTTTAACAGCTAGCCAAACGTATGCTGGCCGTGTTTTGTGTATGCGGTTAATGTGTTGTATTTGAGTGTTTGCCCATTTTGACATCCTTGCGATGAACCAATTTGAGGTGTACAGGTCAGTTTATCAGCTAGACACAAAGCTCTCCGGAAATATACGCTTATACAATATTGAGTGCTTACATTACTAATAATGAGTTTAAGTGTGTATTTGTGTGTATGTGTATTGTGTATGTGTTTGTGTGTGTATATATATATTTAAATGTTGCTTTTTGTTTATTTCGATAACATCATATAAATTAGGTCACACTGTTCGTGGTTGGCAATGCCTCTGTTTGCGTCACGTCACTCTCAATCACTATCTGCAGATGCTTGTGCGTGTTCTTTAAGAAATAATCAACAACAATAGCGCTAGCAGTTTATAACACACACACTCACAAGCGGGTGTGTGGAAAGGAAAACAAAAAAACAAACACATGTAAGACAATAAATAAACCCCTGAATTATTAGAATCCACATCCGGCAAACGACCGATACATGTACATACGTTAGACAACAAGTTTTCCCAAACAACGCTAAATGATGCTACACAAAATGAAGAAAACCTCGGCACAACGCTATATGCAGAAACCAAACTATAAAGAACAACTCAAAAAAGTAAATAATACAACGAAAAAAAAAAACAACGCTACTCTATTCTAAATACTAAATATCCAACCCGAGTCATCCATACGAAATCGGTTCACGTGACCAGTTTTCGGTAGCATTACTAGCCAACACGATCGATCGCAAATACGAACGGAAAACTCTCTCCTTAATCTCTCAAAACAATCCGGTCCGTTCCGTGAGTTAATAAAGCGATCGATCGGCTTCCACGCCGCTTCCTAACCAAAGCCTAGCCGTATGCGTCACTAACGATCGTCGGTGAAGCAAGCCTCAAACTACATACATTCACAACAATCACACGGACGCTACATGCGCACACAAACATACCACACACAGCAATAAATAAGTTAGCCTTACACGTTACACGTTACAACCCCCCCTCGACTTACTAGCTATCTACAGTCTACCGCGCATCGTCACAGTCATGCGCAGTGTCCAACCCTCCCCAGAATATATACGCGCCCGCCATTTTCCTGTAATCCTGTCATTAATGTCGGCAGCGCGACATCAACCACTCCCGGCCCGTTCATCCCGGGATCTCGTCGCCAACGTACGCCAATTAGCTGACGTTCTTGCACAGATTCAGGCTACCCGTTTGATTGTTGGTCGTGAGACATTCGTCGCTCTGCTTTAATACTATATTTGGCTCGAGAATGGAATGTTTGATCGTTTTGCCATTGCCCGTCGTTATCACGCCCTGATCATGCTGCCCGTAATAGTCGTCCTCGTTGTTGTTGTTGTTGTTGTTGTGCGCCGTGTTAGCGTTGGCCGCGTTCAGCGAGTTGTTGTTGTCCTGGTCCACCTCCATACCTTCGTCCTCGTCGTCGTACTGTGGTTCCGATTTGATGTTCTGCAACAGTACGGGTGTCTGTGTGCCGTGTTGCTGCTGCTGCTCGTCGTCCGTGCTAGTGCCACCGTTCGTTGGCGTGCCGGGTGGATTGAGGGCGGCGGCGGTGGCTGCTGCGGCGGCCGCTGCTGCTGCAACTGCGGTCGGCGATCCGATCGGACTGCCGCCATTGTTGAGACGAAGGTTGAGTGCGTTCGCTGCTGCGGCCGCCTGTATCACGTCCTCGATGCCCAGCTTACGCTTTTCGGCGCGCATCTCCTGCTCGTACTGTTGCACAAGCTTTCGCTTCGAGTAGTACTTCTGGTACTTCTGCGTGTCGAGCATCTTCTTGCTGGCGTATGGTGACAGGGGTCCGTTCGCGTTGCCATTGCTGCTGAGGTTTCCGGCGTTGCCGCCGTTGCTGTTAGCGTTGTTGTTGCTCGCATTGACGGCGTTGTTGTTGAGATAGTCCTCGTTGAGCACGACGGCAGCAGCCGCATGTTTCGCCTTCATCAGCTCCTTGAAGTTGTTGCGATGATGCTGGAACTGTTGCTGCTGATGTGCTACTGCGGCTGCAACGGCGGCGGCTTGCTGTTGAGCTGCGGCTGCTGCTGCTGCTTGCTGTTGCTGCTGCTGTTGCTGTTGCTGCTGCTGCTGGTGGTGCTGCTGCTGGGCCTGGGCGTGAGCTTGCTGCTGTGCAACCTGCAGCAACTGTTGGCGCTGGTGGGCAAGCTTCTGCTGCTGCTGTTGCTGTTGCTGCTGCTGCTGCTGCTGCTGCTGATGGAGCTGCTGCTGTTGCTGTTGCTGGTGGTATAGTCGCTGCTGTTCTTGCAACCGTAGGGCGTGCTGATGCTGCTGCTGCTGATAATCTCGCTCCTCAGAGTCATTGGTACTCTGTGCAGGGAAGGTACCGTGCCCAAAACGGGAAGGAGAAACACAAGAAAGAAAAATAATTATATCCAGCACAACATGTAAAACATTATACTTTGGGTAAACGGTAACATAACACTTTCTCTTTCCTGCCGTGCGGAGAAAATATCGTAAAGAATGGCGTGAAAAATTCGGCATAATCATAGGGTAGCATCTTCCAAAAAAGTTGGCGTTTCCAACAATTCCAAAATCGCTATCAGCGTGCGTAATCTAATTTCACCATGTGGTCGCTTACCAATCTGACTACCAAGCAACACCACTCTCATTTTCATTCCCAACTCGTCCACACCGAAGAATCGCTTCGATGAGTTCGCAGCCCCAAAAATAGGAAGAGAAAGCTAATCGCCGACTGTGCCGTCAAACGTCCCGTACGGAAAGAACACAAACACACACACACACACACACACACACTTCAATCCCTCAAAATCAAACAACGACTTCAACGCCAGCGCGTACGCGCGGGCAACGAACCTACCTCACCATGCAGCCCCTTAACCTGTAGCGCTTCTGCTACCTTCAGAAAGTTGGGCAAGTCCTCGTACTTGACGTTGACCTGGGAAATAAACGATAAAAAAATGGAACCAATGAATGGATATTTATGCAATTTGATGTCAGTCGGCGGCGACGTACCTGTCCACTGTACATGAAGTCGAGCAGACCCGCCATATGGTGACTGTTGACATCGGTCATGAACAGTATCGGATGCTGCGATGGGTGTTCGAGGAAGATTTTCTGGAAGTACGGACTGCACACGGACAGGACGAGCTTGTGGGCTTTGAAGATCTTGCCACCGGCAGCAATCGTCACGTCCACCATCTGTCCGTCCCGCTGCAGACTGTGGAAGCCTTTGCACATGTTGCCGTGGAATCCGCGCCATGATAGCAGGTACTGCAATGAATAGAAAAGCGGTTAAGTACATGTTTATTATCTGAATAGTAGTGAACTTCAATTTGGAGAGTCTTTAGTCTATAATTTCTAGATTCCTTGATTTAGTTTTAGCTACATAGTTGGTAAGTTGCAGAAAACTTTATAATAACTACAACAAAAACTCTATTCGGATCCTTCTCAGTCACTCTCTCAACAATCACAATCCAATCTCTCCAGTGTTCCAGTGCTCAGGAACGCGAACGACGCACGAAAACAGATCTTCGATTGGTCCCAAAAATAAACGTATCCATTTATTTTCGGCGTACACAAAAAAAAAAAGAACAGCCGCTCAACTTAAACGCCAAAACTTGTTCGTCCAAAATTAACTCTCTTTCGGATGACTCCCTGCCCCCGGGATGGGACCGGGATGCCGGTGGTAAGGGCGGGCGACGAAAAATAGTAAACGCAAAAGGTAGGTGCCTTGCATTTGTCTACGCGCACCAACCAAGAGGCAATGCTCTATTCGAAATGGCACAACACACACACACAACCGGTTACAAAACCCCGAAAATCCTCCCTACTGCAAATGACCTCGCGTGGACTTGCGTGGAGGGATGATGAGATGAAAGCTCCACGAATGTGCTACACCGCCTCTCTCTCTCTCTTCCTCTCTTCGTTGCAGCCTCCCGAAAAGAAGGCAAAAGTCCAAAAAATCTTAATTTATTTATTTGTTGCACAATACGTAAGAGC